>PVJL010003018.1:0-172087 GCA_004026885.1 Lyroderma lyra | reverse complement strand
AAACAAAGAACTGCATGATTTCACTCATATGCGGAATATAAAACTGAAAGCAAAGAAAAAAAGAAATGAACAAACAAATAACCCATGGACACAATCGATAGTTTAATGTTTATTTGGGGATGAGTGGGTTAGGGAGGGGAGAAAGGGGAGGGGGTGGGAGAGGAGGGAGGGAAGCTAAATATAAGGTGATGGAAAGAGAAGTCACATTAGGTGGTGAACTTATTATACATCAAGTTGACAATGCACTGTAGAATTGTATGCCTGAAACCTATGTAATCCTTGCTAACACATGTCACCCCAATAAGTCTAACAATAAAAATGAATTAAAAAAAAATAAAATAAAAAAAAAATAAAGGGAGAACAGTAGAGAACACTGGTAATGTTTCTGTTTGGGGTTAACGTTGTATGTCACATACTGGTCTGTGAAGAAGAGTTGGAACAATTTTCCATGGAACTAATTTAACTTTTGGCAGAGAAATAGACTAGAATAGTTTAAAAAGTCCCAAGTTTAATTAGTACTGAGTGAGTATTTATACTCCTGTTTACCCATTCCATCAACTCTGGCTCCTTTATGAATAACTAGATTATATATCGTGTCAAACACTTCTGAAATTTTCCTAGCATCTACAGACTAAAAATTGCAATTTAACACAAATAAACTTTGACCATTTATCTAATTGTGGCACAAGAACTAACACTGTATACTCAGAAATATTGTTAACTACCTAGAGCTTCTCACAGAATGCCTAGCTCTGAGAGGATATGTAAAAAATGCTCATTCTTTACTTCTTTTATAAATCTTTGAGGGCAAAGATAGTATCTCATATTTTACTCTCCTGTGTACCTCCTTGAATTCTCCTTAGGTCAATGTTGAGCACACAGCTTGGAACTTAATGATAGTTTTTTGATTGGCTGGAAGATAGCTGATTCAATGATTCCTACATTAGTATGCTTGAAATAATACATAAAGATGTAGTTGCTGTCCAAATGGATTATTAAATCTCATTAAGGATTTGAAAGGTATAGAAGAAAGAGCCCGGAAACAGACCCACATACATTTGAAAACTTGTTATTTGACAGAACTGTCAGTGCAGACCAATGAAAAGACAAGCTACTCAATAAATAATACTGAGAAATTATTTACCATAATTAGATATTTACCTCATACCATACATAATGATAAATATTTAGAGTATAAGATAACATTCTTATAAATATGGGGTAGAAAACATTCTTCAAATGGGATCCCAGAAGTACAAATAATGAACAAAAGGCCTGATAAATACAGCTGCATTAAATAAAATATTCTGTTCATCAGAAGACAAATAAAAATTTGAAAAGGTAGGACACAGAGTAAAAGAAGATATTTGTAATGTGCACAGACAGAAAAACATTAGTATTCCATACATCAAGGAGAATAAGACAAACAACCCAATGGAAATGTAAGTAAAACATGAACAGGGAAAGACTTTGCAGAGCAGGAAGTTTATATAAGTGGACCACAAATTGCAAAAAGATGCTTAGTTCCATTAGTAATGGGTAAATTTAAATTAAAACCACAATGAATATTATTTCACAAACATAAGATTGACCAAAAAAAAAATAAGTCTGGCAAAATAAAAACTTGGCAGGATGTGGAGTTCTGGGAATTTAAAGCACTCCCTGTAGGAGTGTAAACTGATGTAACCATGCAGGACAGAAATTTGGCATGATCTGGTAGGGAATAAGCATGCTATACAACTCAGCAATTTCACTCCTACCTTTGTATACGTCCTTGGAGAAGCTCTTGCACATGTGCTCAAGCAAATTCACAGCAGCACTTTTTATAAGAGCCACAAAGATAACAATAAATAATTGGGGCTCATCTATGTAATGGAATACTACACAACAGAGAAAGTTGCAGAACACATACAGTATGTTACCATTTCTCTAATGCTTTATAAAAGAAAAAACATAAAAACAGATATTATACTTAATCTTAGACAAAAGACCATTTATTTATCTATTCACTTATTTATATAACTATGGATTCATGCATATTTATTTAATTCTATGGGCTATAATCCAATATTGTAATTTATTGCTCAAATTGACCCACATTTTGCTCCCAACTTGGCTCCTGTTTTTTATCAATGTGGCCCATTCATTTTTAAGTACTTCCTTACTTTCTGGCACCACAAGATATTTTAGGCTCATTTTGTATTTACTCTGCTTAGATAAGGAATCAACCATTTCTCCAAGGATTCCTGATTTCTTTTATTGAAAAATGGTATTTAGGGGTTCAGAATGAGCTACTTCAAGATAAACCTCAGTGGTATATGAAATTATTTTGAGCTAAAGGCAACTGACCCAGTAGGCTCAAGAGAAAAACTCTGCTCCCCACTTAGTTATCTAGAAAAATTTAAATTAGTTGCTTGGCCATGGTAATAGTTATCACCAGAAATAACCCTTTACACACCTATATGGCAGGGCAAACCAATACTCACCAAACGTGTGCTCTCCCTGCAATCATGCACAATGTGCCATAGCTCATTTTTAGCTCACAACATCACATATACCTCAATTTCTCTTCTGTCTTTGAAGCTGTCGTGTATGTGGGGTCTTTGACTATCTCATGCATGTGGGGTTCTCATACAGAAATATTTAATTAATTTGGTCATTTTCTCTCACTAATCTGTCTCATGTCTATTTGATTACTAGAGCAGTGAGAAAAATCTTTGAGGGGAGAGGAAACTTTCTTACTCCCCCACAGCATTTAGAACTCAAGATCTGGGCTATAATTTTGGTCACTGTTTTCTTGGTATCATTGTTTAGAGGCTCTTCCAACATACAGAGCTAGGAAATACACATATGAATAACAATACAAGTACATACACACATCTGTATTTTTTTCTACATCTAGCCATAAAAAGCTTGTTGATATTTCTTATTGGGGAAGTGTTAAATTTATAAATTAGGAAGAACTTGAAATGTCATCATTTCTAGTAACAACTGAATTTCTTTTCACTTGTTCAACTTTATTTTTGTGTATTTAACGGATGTTTAACAATAAATAGAAAAAATAAATTAAAAAAATAACCCCATATATGAACTTGGCACCCATAAATATGTAGTAAAATAAAAAGATATAAATGAGATTCATAGACTGAATTTAAGATGAAGTTAACTCTGAGACTTGAAGAAGGAAAATCGGATCAAGGAAAAATACAGACATGAACATAACTCTTATTTGTAAGTCTATTTCTTAATCTGGGTATTGAGAAGTATTCATTATATTATTTATACAATTTTGAACCAAAGTATTTAATTTTTTAAAAATACCTCAATGAAAAATAATCACCAAATATATTTTCTTAAATAATTTTTCTAAAGATTTACATTATTTTTAAAAGTTTTAAATTCTTACAACAAATCAATACTTTAAAAGTAGAAATCCTCCAGTGGAGGTTTAGTTTTCACTGGAGAGAAACCACATAGCCCCTTTGAAATTGTTTAAAATCTATATAGGGCAACTGGCAAAGTACTGCAAATTATTTACCTGATTTCACAAAAAGGAAGGAAGATTTTTTGGAATGGAAATATCAGTATGAGTTTTCTCCAGAAGGGAGGAAGGATAAAGGGTTAGGAGAATATGTTGCTCATATGACTGGAGGTGGTGTCACCAAGCATCCTTGTACCCACTGTCCGCAATCCAAGGAACTTGATAGGTTGGCTTATCAAAATAATTCATGTCAAGGAAAAGTTTCAGAGTGATTTGCCCTTCTTTCCCTCTTTGGCCACAGAGACCCACTTAAACTGCACTCGTCTGCACTTGTCCTCAGTAAATTCAATTACCTTAGCTTCTGGCTACTTCAGCTGGACATGATGATTGCAAATTGCACGCTGCCCTCATCTTCCAGGCTAATTTCCATGCCTGCAATGTAAACTTGATGGGTATGCTTTGTTTTTTTCCTATCCGAAGTTCTTTATTAAGAACCAAATTATAAACAGTGCTGTGTTAGGCACTTTTCAAAAACCTCTCTATGAACAGTCTCAGCAGCCCTCTACACTCCACTCCCATGATATCTAGTATGTGCACATACCCAAACCGTTGCTTTCTCATGAGCTTTTAATATGCATTAAGGCTGCCAAGATTGATGATGATCCTTACAAACTTTCCTATGAAGTGAATCCAATTTGTATACATTTGAAAAAGACAATGAAAAAAAAAATGTCCTGGATGATGAACTCTCAAAGTACTCTTTCTATAGCTAACTGAAATGAAAAAGGTTTTTCAATACCTGGTATCATTTTTCAAAATTACTATTTTGACTTTAAACATGAAAGAACTCATCTGCCCCGCCCCCTTTCAATTGCCTGGGTGATAATGATGTAATTACAGTTATAATTACAAAGGATTTCAATTCAATTTAATTTTAATTATTTAAATTTGTAAACACTCCAGGAAAACCTCATTAAGCTGGCTGAGCCAGCTTGTTTGCAAGGGGGACTGAGGAGTAAGCATTTATAATTATTCACATTACAACATCCATTCACTCACACTAACTATTCTGATTAACCAGTAATCACACTCATTTGGATTGAGCAGCACTGGCAAAGCTTGTTATAGCTTCTAAAAAATGATTTGCAAAGCTGAATATATAAATGAACTCCCGCATTCAAAAACCATGAGGACTCTGGCCTGCATGCACACTGGAGAATAAACAGAAAGAGTCTCACAAAATGCATGCATTTAAAAATATTTATTTGTAAAGCATGTCTTAGAGTCCCTACTGATTCAGGTTCAAGTCTCTTTTACTATAAAGACTATGTGATTTGTACTCAGCCATAAAAAAGATGAAATATTTTGACAACATGGATAGAGCTTGAGTGTATTATGGTAAGTGAAGTAAGTCAGAAAAGGACAAAAACTATGTGATTTCACTCATGTGAAATATAAAACAAAAAAGAGGAACAAACAAACTAACAAAACAAGAAGAAACTCCTGGACAACAAAATGGTGATTAACAGAGGAGAAGGAGGGTTGGGGTGAGGGTAAATTGAGTAAAAGGGTCAAATATATGGTCATGATTGAAAGAATGTCACAATGAATGTCCACACACTTCCCAAATTGTTAATGTATTGGTTGGACATCATCTATAAATACCTCATCATATATGTATGACTTGTAGATATATGAATATTCTAATATATAACTCTAATACTGCAGGAAATTAACAATTTCCTAATAACAACTAATATCTAATTCACACTGAAATTTCCTCAAATTTTCTTCCTGATATCTTTTATTGTTAGTTTTTTTTTTTAGAAGTCAGTCTCCATGAAGTTTCATGCATTGCATTTGGTTACTCTTGTCTTTTTTTTCTTTCCTTATTGTTGGACTTATTGGGGTGACATTAGCTGACGAGAGTTGTGGGGTCTGTGTGCTGCATTATGTGTTCGCCATCCAGACTCAGCTCTCCTCCCACCACCATGCATTTTGTTTTAGAACAGTCTCACTAACTTTTTTCCCTATGGCAATAACTTTTTCAAGAAACTAGGCCAGTTGTCTTATAAGACATTCCACATTCTTAATTTGCCTTATTGTTTCCTAACGGTTATTTTTGTTTCTTTTTGGCCTTGTTCCTTTATCTTCTTTAAACACATTTGGCAGAGTACATCATAAGTAATGCTTTGTACTCTACACCGTTAACTCCAAACAATATATATCTATGGTCACGAAAGGAAACCAGACTTTTGGTGGTGAGCATGTGGTAGAAGATACAGATAACAAATGATAAGTTGTATACCTGAAATTTATATAATATTATTAACCAATGTTACCTCAATAAATTTAATGATAAAAGATCATGAGTTTTACACATTTTCATCAGTCACATCACCTCACGATGATGTGAGGCTTAGAGTAAGTCGAGGGAGTAACCTAAGACCTTGCACAAGGTATAGATTAATGCTTAGACAGAAAACACTCTGCTCTGGAGCAGTGGAAGGAGTACTGGATTACACCTGGGGATTCCTGACTCAAATGTAACCTGGGACACATTTTTTAGCCTCTTTGAGTCTGTCTCCTTAAAATAATCCAGACGTGAATAGCTACCTTGCAGGGTCTGGGGGAGGGTACGTGTGCCCGGCAGGTAGCAGGCATGCAACACAGGTAATTGACAGTGCTAACAAGGCTGAAGCGAAGGGATAACCTTCAGTTACCTAGTCTATGGTGACTAACATTCTGGTGATTGATGTCTGAATATATTATAACCAAAAATACTAAAGTTTTTAGAAGCCATCATCATCAGTTTATTTAATTAATAGAATTACAATAACTAGAGAATGGCCAACTGTGGCTAATTTGCAGGATTAATAATATGTCCTGTACCACAAATTAACCTGACACTATGAGGATTCCTGAATGAACATATTTATTAGGCAAATTAAAATCCCACCTGGTGACATAACACTCATATTGTCACATTTCACCAGATCTGTTTTCATCTATTATTGAAATTTTAGCACTTCTAGCAGACACTTGGTTAGACACATAATGATAGTATTAATTGTTATTACTACTCACCTTTACCAAGGGCTTTCATATTTCCAAAATGATTTTACAATGCTTTGTTTCAGCCTGTCCCTACAACAACCGACAAAATTTTGAGCACAGGTAGGTTTTACACAGCATACTTAAGCAATGAGTGGTCATGGGGTGTAAGCAGTGGAAGGACTTACTGGACTCTTTTACTTCCCTTTGGAATAAATTGACACAGTGCACCATGGCCTGTCCTTTCACTTGCCTGTTAGACATCCCATCACACTCAGCTCCATTGCCAACCTTTGTGCTTATAGTGCCAAGGCTCCAGAATGCTTTAATCAGTAAACCTAAATCCTGGGTCATCTTTCAAAGTTTGACTCAAGGAAACCTCACCCATGAACACCAACTGAATAAACATCATCACACCCAAAGTCCTGAGGTAGCACTAACAACAGAAGGTGAACAGATATGAAACTGGCTCCAAGAAGTTCCAACGAAGTGGCGACAAAAGTATTATCCATGAATAGGTAATATCAACTCAGTCTGATGTGCTAAGACCCAACTAGAAAAGACAGATTGGACATTCTATTGAGCTGAGAGGGGGTGGCCGCCTCATGTAGTGTTGGCTTTTTCCATCTAACTGTCCATTGTTTTTACTGATAATTCACAATTTGGCACCTAATGAATTTCTTACAGCTTCTCTGATGTCCTTTACAGCTCCTCAGTTGGAGTGTAAGCCACTTGAGAGAGGGCTAGGTGTCATTGTCAAGGATTCCCACAGCACTTGGCATAGTCTTGGTTACAAAACTAAGCCTTGATAGAAACACACTGACTGATTGTGTGTAGAAGATTCAGTGGACAGGAAGGGGTAAAGGCTAAAGAGAGGACTGGGAGAAAACATTTTTGAAAAAGAAAGGAGTAATAATAGTATCTTGGTGAGAAATAAAAAGAGGGATGGATGGTTTTATGTAGGAGAGTTTATTTTAGCAGGAAAAAAATAAATGAGAGACCTTTGCACCATTTAAAATCTGCATTCCACTGGCTAATATAAAGTAATCTTTCCTATTTGTAAAATGAAAACCATGCAAAGATAATAACACACTTTTTACTAAATCTATTTGTAAAAGGGACAACAAAATTTTCTCCATTTGCTCAATTCAGCCTGGAATATAATATATGAAATTGTAATTCAAAGCACATTTTCTATGCTGCTATTTATTTTCTGAAACATTAGTCCAGGAATATTTTTCTACATTTTTATATTAAAATATGTCCCTGAAGAATTATACACACATTCTTAGGGGAATTAGCAGACACTGGGTTTGTAAAAGTTGACTAACGATTTCAGTGATGAACTAAATAAAAGGTCACCTGTATTCTTCATTTATTACCAAACAGCTTTTGATAGTGGAAAATATCTGTTAACCTTCCTTTGTCTCTATTTTCCCATCAAAAAGAAAGAGGAACAAAAGTGCTTATTTTGAAGTATATGTGTGACTGCACACATCGGTAAAATTCTTTGATATTCTCAGATGGAATGTTATTGAAATCATTAAAATTTACTGAACCATGGGAATATGAATCCTTTAATACTCTAAAGGTAATCAGATTAATGGATTTTTTTCCCTTAGTTATTCTTGTCAAGAGTCTAGGTTGTTCAAGATCAGTTGTTTTCCACTTCACTATTGAAAAAAAAAACAGACTTGAGACTTTGAGTAGGGAAATAAAAGCCAACCTCCTAATTATTCCTTCTGCGTGGTCCTCTGAGAGGATAGCTGATCTGGTGTTAAATTTATTCTTTAACTAATTAAACTCTTATTTTTTAATTAAGCAACTCTTAAACACGACAGAAAACAATGGTACTGTCCTGTTTCAAGCTGTATGTGTGGTAGGCCTACGGACACCTTAAATTTAGCCCAGTGAGATGAGGCTGACCAGACGTACCGTTTGAAATGGGACAGTACCATTGTTTTCTGTCTTGTTTCAAACAATACATCTGGTCAGACTAGTTAGTGAGAAAGGTGAAAGGAAACTCCCAAGGTTGAATTGATCAAAATGCAAACAGGTGCTGGGCTCTGCCAAGTCCTGGGGATCGTGGAGGGGATGTTTTATTAGCACTCCCAGCATGCCAACCAGGTCTGTAACAAGTCCTTACCCTGAGCACCTTGAAGCATGAAAAGAGACTGCATGCTGGATGTGTTGATTAAAGCCATGACAAAACTGTTATCATTATTTTATAATGCACTGAGAATACCTAAAAGAATAAACTCATTTCTAACCCTGGGGTGATTTAATTGTGCTTTAAAATATTCAAATGGATCATCCCTAAGTTATTAGCAATTTTTTTGTGTGCTAGGCTTTGAGTATGTACTATTTGCAGAATGATATATGGATGAATATAGATGAATGAATGAAGAAAGATCTAAAAGATCATTTATTGATTCGATTCAATATCCTCATTTTGTAGATGAGAAGGGTGAAGTCTAGAAACATTAAATGAAATATCCAAGTTCATACATCTATTTACTGAAGGCCTACTTGGGCTATAAAGATGAACAAAAGTGCTCTTTTCCTGTGCAAATGAGCACATTCTCCTAGAACGTTTGTGACAAAACCTTTATCATTGATTTTCATTAGCTGTGCAAGTTAAGTTTTTAGGTTCACTAGTCAGAATCTTAGAAAAACTTGCTTTTACTTTTCATCAATGAGAAAATAAACAGGTCATTATAAAACCAGTAAACCTCTTCTTTCATCATCTGCAGTAACCAAATTAGGATTTCACATACTAATCATAAATCAGAAAACCCCTGTCTGGAGCAAGGCTACAACTACCAGAGCATTTTGACTCCAAAGCAGATGGATGACAATAGGTATAGGGACAAAAGGTTGGTTTTCCACCTTTCTAAAAAGGACTATTAAGGTGAGGGCTGGAGAAGGACAAAGGAAGTGAAAAACTGGAGGATTTGCTATAATAAAAAGCATTTACATTTTACCTAAAAAAGATGTGTTCTTCCTTGAATGGATCAACAATTAATATAAAGCATTATATACAATTATGTTTTGTTAACCCTCTTTGGAAGACTGGAAGAAAACTTGCAAGAAAGCAGTGATTACACAGAATGTCATAGAGAAATATAATCAAAATCATGAGAATATTACTGAGGTTTTGGCATGCTCCCTGGGATGGAGTGTGAGAGATGGGAAGAACAACATTGCAGAAGAAAGAGAAAAGAGGCAGGCAGGGGAAAACCAGTTATTCTGGAGGTAAAGTTTAGTTCCTATTTACCTGAACTATAATTTTCAGAGTGACAAAGCCCAGTACCTGCTGCCCCTGACTTCATTTGGTTAGCTGGTAAGCCATTCTTCACAGCTCTTTCTCTGCTTCAATCCCAGGAGATGGTCTATTCTGGAGAGGCTAGGTCTAACAATCCATTCCTTCCCAGGCTATAGTTTTCATGACCAAAAAACCAAAAAACAAAACGAACAAAGAAAAAAAAAACAACCCCCCCCAAAAAAAAAACCCCAGAAAGGTGTCACCTGCTTAAAGAGGAATGTGACTCCTGGCTGGAAGTTTGCCATCCCTAGTCTAGTTATCCAAGATCCTCAAGAAAATCAAATGCTCTGGTCAAGTGGCAAACACTAACTCATATTTCAGGGTGGTGTTTGCTATGTACTTGCCAACTATCCTAATCACAACTGCACTTTCAGACTCTTGATTTGACAATCAAATTTTCCATTCTGAAAGACAGCTTGGTTGTGAAAATAAAATTTTAATTAGACAAATTTGCAAAGTGACCTTTAAAGAAATCAAAGGTTAAATTTCTTTACTCTCTAAATCCTACTGTACCATGTATATAGCCATGCAAATCTCACTAGTCTAACCCACTGCCCTTATGATGTTCACTCTCTTTGGCATATTTCCAATGTATTTTTTTCAACTCTAAGTTGCTTACAGGGTAAGATTTCAAAGCAAGTTCCAATTCCTGGTGTCTATGTATAACTGGTTTTAGTTACTAAGGAAACACTTCTTTGCTGTGCTATATAGTAAATCCTTTAACTCCTCCTTCTCTCAATTTCTAAGTAATTCATTTAAACTGCAAAACCAAATACTATGAGAGTATTCCATAAAATATGTAGCTTGAAAGCTAATTTATGAAAAAGCACAGATAATTTAACCTCAAAATTTCATATTAATTGCCATTAGACATTTAAATTCAAGTACTCCATGCAGGGTAAACAGATGAATAAAGGCAGTATATGACAGATAAAGCTAGCCCATATATCATAATCCTGTAGTATTTATCAGAATAAAGGAAGATGTCAAAGTAAGTAAGAGGCCGGCACAAAATTTACAGCTAAAACTATCTGAGCTTGCAAGAAAATACAGGCAGAATTTAATTTTACACTAATTCTAAAACGCTTTGTTCCAAAATGTTTACTCAGAATGCAATTATTCTTTCTGCAAAAGTATGTCATAGACTGAGATCAGAGATTGTTCAATAAACTATTTGGAATGCAATGACGTGTTATACCCCCTGCCCCTGAGGGGACACAGCATGTTCAGAAATAACCACAGAACAAAGCAAAATATGCTAAGGGCTAAAGAAAGGCACAATGTGCCATGAGAGATGGACAGTTTAGTGCTGGCTGAGGTGCTGGGAAAAGTCTTCTTGTAAAAAGAGACATTTGTGGGGGACTTTGTCACCAGTGGAATACACCAACATGGCGGCTGCGAGGGGAAGAACGTACTTGAAGAAACAGTGAGATCACTGGGTGTGCTCCTGAGTGTTTACATAGTATCAAGTTGGGCAATGTCCTAGGGGAGGTGGGTACAGTGAAGCCACGAAGAGGTCAAGGAATTCAAGTTGTGAATTCTTATGCATTGGTGATAGAGATAATTTAAGAGTTTTTTGTCAGGTCAAAGACATAAAATAGTTTAGAGAGGAAATTCAAAATGGAAAGTTAACTCTTCTTTACAAAGTAGATATAGAATATAAAACCAAAAGGAACAAGACAAACAGGGGGATGGGGAGTTGGTAGAAGAGGGTCAATGGGGTCAAGTTCATGGTGACGGAAGGAGAACTGACTCTGGGTGATGAATACACAATGCGATATATAGATGATGTATTATACAATGGTACGCTTGATACCTATATAATTTTATTAACCAATGTCACCCCAATAAATTTAATAGAAAAAAGTAGAATGACATACTCCCACTCTTATCAAATCCAACTTGGGATTTCTTCAGTAATTAGGTGTCCACTAGGCCACCATGATTCATCATTCAGCAAAATCATGAGTCATTGCTCTGACATTTATTAAGGCTTTGTCTGTAAGCAGGTAGGCATTTTCATCACATAAAATTGAAAACCTGACAAAAAGTGCCTATAAAACATGCAAATTAAAACCTTAAACTTAAAAATTTTTGTATGAGGCCTTTAAATTATCTCTACAGATCTAGTGCTTGAAAGTTTGTTTAGAAAATCCTGTTTATACTGGAGACAACCATGATAATTCAAAGAAGTATGTGGGAAGACTGGAATGAGGAGCTGTATTATCTCAAAGGACCAAATTAGAGGAAGGTGGTTCTTGTTTAAGATTCCAGGGTTGATAAGAGTGAAGGGGAAATTGTGTTCCAATCAGCTAGAAAGAAAAAACTGAATGAGTCATCTAACTAAAAATGTGTGAAATAGATATCAAATGCGATACACAGAGTGAAGAACAGAAGATTGGGTCTAGTTTTAAATAATAGCAAGTAGCATGAAGCAGTTAATTTTTATTTCAAGGCAGGAAGGGAGTAGGTCAGCCATATTGAAAAGGCCAGAGAATGGTATAAAATATCAGATTATTTAAAAATTATAAAATAAAGATGCCAGTTTATATCGAGTCAAGCAAAATGTTTTAATGCCAAAATAAAACAAAACAGACATAAGGGCTGTAGTCAATTTAAGCTCTGAGATACACACACAGAGCATGAAATGATAATGATGGGTGACCCTTATTGCATTATTTAGTTTAGCTACCAGTTATTCTCTCTCCAGATCTCATACTAGCCAGATGCAGAACTGCAAGAAAACGTAACTACCAGCAATGGCAGCTGGCCTTTTGGTGAAGGAGTCGAAAGGGTAACTGGTTCTTTTGGTGAGATCACTAAATTTTACATCTGGCCAGTCTGCTCTTAAGGTTTGCCTGCCTTCCTTAGAGAATTATTATTTCACCATGATCTTTAATTATGTAAGCAGTAAATGCTTCTACTTAAGATTATAGGCAACAGTTAAGACATTATTGTAAGATAGTTACATGCATACATACGTGTGTGTGTGTGTGTGTGTGTGTGTGTGTGAGGTCAGACAGTTAATTTCACGAACTCATCCTAGAAAAAGTGCTACATGCCTCATTGCTGAATATCACTACCATCACCTTCAGAGTACTCCCTTGGGAAGCTATGCACCAGTGCCAGTGCCTAGTCCACCCTTCAAAGCAGTTCTGGAACTCTTTTTCTGGAATGGCCATCAGAGCTGTTGTCGTCCCCGAAAATCTGACAATTAAGTTTGCGGCCTTGCCACTGTGCACTTACATTGGCAGCGCTGTAAAAGCAACTTGGTAAGGTGTCATAACCAAGGTTATGACAGATAGACTCTGACACCAAGGTTGTTACAAAGCTGTGATATGGTTGGAATAGCTTGCATAATGAGTGCTTTTTTTTTCATAATGACAAATATCACACACAAAAGTAGCAGATGGTGGGTGTGCTCTGGGAAAGAAAAATATCAAACTTTCATGGAAGGCTCTTTTTGGAGAAGTAGATTTTAAAAGGTAAAGTGTTATACTGAAAAAAGTCCCAGAGATTACACTTACCATGACAAGTTGCTGTAAAGGCAAAAAAACCAGCTTATTCACAATTTCAGATACCACGAAGCATAAATACACTGAATGAAAAGTGTTCAGAGTTCACGTATTTTATAGTATACATTGTTGTGAACTAGACTGATCAAAAGGTAGGAGGAGATCTTCCCTCCCGTTTCCTGGCTGTCCCTGAAATTCGCTCTGCTGACAACGATAATCATGACCTCATTTTTATTTAAAAGTCATGAGTCTAAAGTAGTAAAATTGAAGGGAGATTTCAAACGTGGACCAATTTCCCTTTCTTTTGACCTGAGAAGATAAAGATACACACAGTAGTTTGCTGAGATGTACACTAGAATAAAGAGACATCACTCTTCTCTTTGGGGAAGAACTGAAGATTTATTAGGAGGCAGCATATTGAGCAGACTTCTGAATAGCTTATAATTTCTTTTGTGACATTTTTTTGCCCCAGTGGCTTCATCAACCAGGCTTCTTTCTGTTCTCCTTGCTGGATTCAGAGACTGCTCTAACTCATCCTGAGAAAACTATGAGGCTTGCCTGAATTCTTGCCTGTGAAATTACAACTAAATAAAGGGACTACATCTGAACCACTGAAATGGGAAAAAAACGAAACTAGTTTTCATGTCCATGAATGCTAAAATATTCACGAAAATTGTTTATTTTTAAAAATTTTGTTTCATTATTAGACTGCTGAGAAATTAAATTTTATATTAGATTAGATTCAAATTCAACCTCTGCATTTGGGCCCTAAACTCGGTACTGTACTTGAGGCAGTCAAAGGCATCATCTCATTTAATCCTTAAACCCTTCTTAAGAGAGAAAATGTCTCTATAGGCACATATCACTTACTGGCTGACTTCTTGTCCTATGACTAGGTCATTAAGTGAGGAGCTCATCTACCAAGTGCCATAGGGTATGTATTTTTCAACAGGTATCACATGACGTCACACTTATAAATTATGGTCTTGCATGATTGTGAATGCTTCATGCAATGAACACTGACTGACTGCGGGAATGAAACAAAGATTAAGAAAGGGGATTCCCTTGACTCACACAGACTGAGAAAAAGGATCCTCCACACTATAGAACTGGTTTTAAGTCCGAGTGGTTGTTAAAACAGGTAGGTTGTTAAGTGAGGAGTGGCTGTACTTCATACTTAAGAACACTAAGACTTAGAGAAGTAAATCATAGAACCAAATCACCGAATCACGTGAAGAACAGAGTTAGGACTTGGACTCACATTTGAAGTAGTAATGAGGATAGAATTATGAAAGCACATTGTCTGCTGAAACTGCCAAATCTCTTCTTTGAATTTGTTGTGGAAAATGAAAATAAAGGAGGTGAGAAAGAGAGGTGAGTTCTCAGAGGAAGAAAGAAAGCAGGCTCTGATTAAGTAAAGTATTTCTTCCCTTATAGGACTGTACCTTTACTGTTAGTACCTGGTGGCTGCTAAGCCACTTAGGGCCGGGCCATTCAGTCTTAAATAGACAGCGATTAAACCTCTCACCACCTCAACATAATTCTCTGTTCTCAAAACAT
Organism: Lyroderma lyra; assembly: GCA_004026885.1. Taxonomy (NCBI): domain Eukaryota; kingdom Metazoa; phylum Chordata; class Mammalia; order Chiroptera; family Megadermatidae; genus Lyroderma; species Lyroderma lyra. Next base: position 157,152 of record PVJL010003018.1, on the reverse strand, counting down.
CAGGTGTCAATGAAAACTGACAGACAAGTGTATCACGCTCACTGATTCTAGGGTTCATATGAATAATATGAGGGCTGGTTAGCCATAAATGCCTCTATTTTTCATATCACATGGCTGGATACTTTCCAGACAGCTTTCATATACATTAACTCACGCCTGCCGGGCAACGTATCATTCAAATATTGCTTGTGCTTCAGTTTTCTGAAATTTTTCTGATAAGTACTAAAGATAAAATGTAAATAATCCTAGAACGGAAATAAGCCAAGTGCTATAAATGAACCCTAGGTGCTATGCTTTTGTAAAGAATTATGATGGCTAGGGCAAAACCTTTAAAAATGAATTAAAAGTTCAACTTCCACCTCTGTGAAAAAGACAAAAAGGCCAATTATTTACTCTTTGTGTTATTTTTAGCTCTATTTAAAAAGAAAAAAGAGAATAAAGAAAAAGTTAATGCATTGCTACAGGAAGCCTGACCCTATATATCTCCTCTTAAATGAGAAATGAATCAATGCTCTTTGGCAGCATACAACAGGTCAGTTATGTGCATTACGCAGATTTATCATAGAGGCATTGAACAGTATTTTCAAAACAATACTACAATGACTATGACTGAAGTACCACAGATGAAAGTTCAAAAGTAAAATTTAAAATATGAAGACTAAGCTTTGTCTTGAGGAAATAAACACTTCTGTGTTCTTCCAAGGAGCAACTACAGAATTGTGAAAACCAAAGCAAACTCTTCAGGCAGAAGACGTTCATGAATCGCTATGCTCCTTTCTGCTTAGGTATGTGATTTGTTGGATGGCTTGAGATCACTTTAATAGCAAGGCTATAGATTTGAAAACGTATTTAAAAGAATGTTCACATTAAATTTTATTTCTGTTGAGAAAACTGTTGTACAAAGTTGGATTAATTAAAATACTCTGTGAAATAATTTTCTTTGTGAATCAGTCTTGATCGTTCAAGTGCTTTCAAGTTTTACACAGAAATCTTTACAAAACCAAAGAATATGTAGTAAAAGGTACCCATAAATTGACTTGCACAGGAGAAAAAAAATAACAATTCTATATATCAGTACATTCATGTCTAAATGACAGATAAGGATTTGAGTATGTTAGACACCTTGTAATTGGTCCATGCTCTTGGGGGCTCTTCGCCTTCCCCTTCAAAGTAGAAAACATTAGAACAGGCAGGCAAACCCCAGCTCCTGTGAAAGGCGCTAGCTGAACATATAATTCCAGATAAGCAAAGCAAGTTTAATGCAGTCTCCTCAAGAGAGACATCAGAGTGACTACAGATTAATTAATCACAGCAGGGAGAAACTGAGTTGCCAGCAATTTTGCTAAGTTGCCCCTATAGAATGGACTAAGAATCATTTCCCTTCCTTGAGAATGAAATGGGGAGGTGATTCAACATGTCAAATTTTGGATTTATAATAAATAATTCTATTGTCAGATCATTTAGAACAAATGTATTTATTCAGCTGGCATTGACAGAAAACTCAATTTATTATCTCTGAGCTGTTTGAAGTTATATATACACTGCCAACATGCATTTATTCCATCTGCAGATTCCTTTTCTGGTAGGAAGTGCTCACCTAGTCTACCAAGAAGCCTGGCCAGATCATAAATCAAGGGGAAGCAATTTCTGATAACTGAATATGAGTTTCCTCTAAAGCTTTTACACGATGAAGATCTGAGGAGCTCTGTGACTAGCACAAAGAAAAATCCATCTCAACTCCCCTCACACCCCACCCCACATCAATTGCTGGCCTCTTTGTTCTAGAATCCACAGCCATAGTCTGTAGGTTCTTTTCAGCACTTTAATTCACATGTGTCCTTCTACCCAGAAGGCTTCAGCAGCTTAACTTTCTCTACTCATTGCTTTCTTCACATCCAATATGAGGTGAGCAAACTGAGTTACTACCAACTTTGGACTCTCCTGCCCAAGATATGTTTTCAATTTGTTTAAAAGTGGGGGAACTTAAACTACCTAACATTTATTTTTGTAAGGAGAAACTGCTGACATTAGAGAATCAGGGGAAAAGCCCTTAAGATTTTTTATATAACAGACTGCAAGTATGGGAATTAGAAATACCCAGATCAACCTCCTTCTCTTTCAGGAACTGTCCATGGTTACTGCTGTGAAAGCTTCCCTCTTAGGCACCAAGCAGAGACCACCAAATCAGACTCAGTCTCAGTGACTCAAGATTCCATTTCATTTCTCTCCTAACAGAGATGCTGAGGAAAGGAAGGGAGGAAGAGAAGATGCTGACATCAACAGATGCTGCCCTACCTCATGCAGTCTTTGCCTTAGCATGGATTTTCATTGCTAGCTATGAAACTATAAGCAAAACATCATCAGGAAACCAAAGTAAATGTAAACACATTTGCAATGTTTTACCCAGTTCCTTGCAAAGTTCTTAGCCCCACCCCCGACAAACAAAAGTGATTACAACTAGAAGATAAAGCTTTAAATACACTGATTTTTTAAGTGCAGTGTTTAGTTTCATTACAGCTTTGCCTATTGAGAAGAAATATTTCTAAAAGGGTCTTCTAACAATAAAAAAAAAAAATCAACATATGTGCCAGAAAGAATGCTGAATGGAAAACCAAATTTGCTTCTTAGCTGATAATGCCACTTTTCCATGATTATACAACTGAAAACAGAGATTAAGAAAAACTGTTAAATAGTTTTTCTTTTACTGCAGTAAAACCACTTCAAAGAAAAGATAAACTCAGAGAACTATTACAAATGTAAGAAGCCAAAGAAAGCTTGGTAAATAAGGAAGTTTTAAATTACTGCTCACATAAAAATAAATGTTACTGTCCATTACTGCTGTGGATGGGATATGCTTTGTGTAAGGCGTACTTAGATGCTAGGAGAAAAAAAATGCCTACAATTATAATTATAATACAATCTGTATATTGTTTACAAAAGACAGTTAGTTTGCCTTCTAATTTGTGTCTCTGAGCATAACTGTTTATTAACCACATCCACAGCATTTATTTTTTTATTTCAAATTCTGCCAGAACTTAAAAGTTCATTAAAGTAGATGGATCAGTCTATCTTTGAATAGGCTGGCAAAATGGCCTCCTCAGCATGCGACTAAAGTCAGGGCGTTCCAAGAGGCTTTGGAAGCAATGATATCACTCAACAGAACAGCCAAAATGGATTAAAATGATCAGGACCCTGGACAGAGTTATTTAGCCTGACCCTGTTTAAAGTGTTGATTGCCTAAAAGTAATTAGAAGAATGTTCTCTCATCTCCAGGTACCAGGGTAACAGAAAAGAAAACATCTTATAAATCTACAATCCAAAAGTCATACTTGCAAATTTTTAAGAATCTCAAATGGTAAAAACAGCTGTGAAAAGAGTCATTTCTGTCTTTTTTTTAAAAAATAGCAATTGTTGTTTCTATTAAGTTAGTTTGTCATAACCAGGGATATAAAATTGTATTTTAGAAGGAGGACAGTATGGTTGAAGGCTATCAAGCAGGATGTCAGGACACCTAAGAACACCAGGTAGCCTCATGACCTTGGCCAAGTCACTGAAAGGTCAAGCTCCTTGAAGCTGTAGTAGAGTATTCTGATGACAATTTGAAATAATATATGAAATAATGAATGTGTGATAGAAAATTGTTTATATCAATGTAATATACAATTTATGTAGGTATTATTGTTTGATTCCTTTTCCATTCATCTTAATGTGAACTGCTAGCTCTACTCATCTTAATGTCAAATGTTCAAACAAAAAGTTAAAGCAAAGTGTGTGTGTGCTTGTGCGCATGTGCACAGGCATGCATCTGTATACATATTTGTACATGTATGTATTTCCCCAATATGTTTCATTATAATTAGAACTGAATGAAGCATAATTGATGACAAGAAAATTGAGTAGAAATAAAAGCAAGAGAAATCTGGAGCTTCAATACATCAATACAGTGAAAGACAAATGGAAGCCTTCATTACCAAACTATAGCAGCTATTTAAAAATTATGATTCATGGTAGAAGCACTCACAATTGAAACAGCCTCATCATCATATTTCTTTTTGCTTTCAATAAATGTTCCTCTTTCTTATCATCCAGAAAACTGTCTTCTTTTTATCCTTTAAATGCTTCTTATAATTCTACAATTAAATTTAAATCCATCACCAAAACTATAAACTAAGTTATCTGGATAAATCAGAACCATAAGCTAGATAATGCCAATACAACTCACTAATGAGACTGCACCAAAGTAGAGAAACTACATTTGCTTCCAAGTGATTCAGGCTTACATACATTCTCTGTCTCCCTCCCTTCCTCCCTTCTTCCATTTTTCCCTCTCACACTCACTCACACTTTCGTTTACACACACAATTATAGATAAAAATCACTGCGAACATGAAATGCTGAGTGTTGTATGTTTCATTGTGCTGAATAAGAACAAACTCATCTCCCATGCAATTAAAAGAAAATGCTGTCAACCCCCTTGCATGCAAAATCTTGTTTTATATTTTTTCTGGTTTCAGAAACATTAGAAGAACCAGTCTGCAAAAGTTTTTGCAATGGTTTGGGCAGCAGTGAAGAGCATGGGGAGGGAAGAGAAAATATTAAAATTAGAGCTAACCTCTATCATAAAAGTTTTCTCCTTGGTACTGAGAAGTCCAGTGGAGTCTAGATTTTTCCAGAGAAATTACCTCAATTTAGGAGTAACAATGGCAAGTTTTAATTTTAAACCATTTTGACTCAGCAGTTACCCCATTCAAGTATTTTTCTAAGACCCTAAAGGGAGCAGATAACCCAAATTTGAGCAGGATGGAGAAAATCAAGTGCCATTTTCATAACTACTATTCATGACAGGGTCTTCAGGGTGTGATATCACCATTTGGTTACAAGAGGTTTTCCATCCCTATTCTTGGATTTCGTGACCTTTCAGTAAGCTCCAGTTCTATATTTTCAAAAGCCCATAATTCTAATGTTACCTAAATTTATGTTTAAAACAGAAAACACTATTTTTTGGTCTGGCTTCATGGAAAAAAGTAATCACAATTAGAATTATTTGGGCTTGAGGTTTGCTAGAATCCAGCTTCTAAGAGAATAAAAGAAATCTAGGATCGTGTAAAAATGGGAGTGGACACAATTAGGTTTTAGAGCTGTCTTTAGCAGAAGGAGCCAGAAGTAGAGTGTGCAGTATTCAAAGAAGCTAGAAACACTGGCCTGGTTTCAGGAGATGGCTGGTGTTGGAAGGGATCCAGTATGGTGAATGAGAGATCACATACCAGGAATACTCAAAGTAAAGTGGGAGGTGACATGCTCATTTAAGTAGAATGCTTCCCAACTGTAAAGACAAGTTTCAGCCATAGAAAGGCTGAGTAGGGTCAGGTAGGTTGTGATGGCCTGAATGGGCTAGGTGGCATGATGGGACATTTTGAGTTCTGTTTATTGAGGAGCTGTTGCAGATTTCCTCCCTGAGCAACAGACTCAGACATAAAAATTAACATGCAGGAAATCTACTGAAGGGGATTGCTCAACTGTAGGATTGGATCAAGGGTACTCTGGATCTAGAATGAATCCACAGAATTGTTACCAATTGGGGGCATGCAACCAGGTTTTTATGCCGCTCATGAAGTAGTTACTGGATGTGGGTTGACCCCAAGAAAAATAAAGATTTGAAGAAGATGCCCTTCTTTCCCTGATGGACATTCCCAGAGAGGGATCCAGCAGAGGGCTATCATCCATCCACATTCCCAGTAGTGGGAGGAAAGGGGAGGAAGTCCTGAAAGGGAAGAGAATGCACAGTGCTTCATGGCAGCCATTATAGGTGCTCAAAAGACAACTAAGACAGAAAGAGGCCTGATGGTAAAGGTGGAGTTTGGGGCCACCTGAATCTCTGTGGGCACACCAGTGCCCAGGGCTCACACAGCTATCCAAGGTCCAAGGCTTTGGTGCCAGCATGACAGAGCTACAAAGGTCCTCCCTGCTTCCCCCTTAGGGATACACAGAAATTGTCCTGTTAGAATACACATCCTCATAGTCTAAGAAGGATCAATTGTTTTACGTCATCTGCATTGTCCTAGTAACAGAAATAGTAGTAACATGGCCACGGCTTTAATATACTGTTGGACGCATGAAGAAAGGGAAGGGGATGGCAATGAGCAATGCCCTCATGCACAATTTTAGGATGCCAGACAAACTTAGTAAGGGGCTCCTAGACATCATTCCAAAGACAAGTTCCCTGATCAGTGTTGGGGCTGTTAGAGCAAAACCTCAAAATCTGGACCTGAAGGACCAGGAACAAAATTAGGGAAAGGTAAAACCATTCTTTGAGGAAATGATTGACCCCACTCACGTCACTGCTGTCTGGGTAAGAACTGAAACAGTGGGCCACGCAGGGAAGCCTGCACCATAACATCGGGTCTGCTTGCTCATTGGGAATTTATCTATTACCCTAAGACATATGAAACTAACTGCATGCATAAAGATTTCAGAATATAGATAACCAGGAAAGACTCCTTCCTTAGGAGTCTTTTTGCTAGCTACAAATCTGTTCAACTAACAGATTTGTAACTAACAAAATGCCCAATGAATTAACATAAAAAGCAGGTTACAGATTAATCTGAATGTGAAACAAGGCTATCTTCAACCATTTACATTTAGTTTGAAATCAGGAAGTCTATAATTCAGGATTATAGTTTACTCAGTTGGATAATCAATGTAAACTCTGACTCTAAGTCATAGCATCTCAGCCCAAGGAGTAAGCAATACAGATTTTGGGGATCAATATTAGTGAGGTATTCATGATTCAGTGGTGAGGCTGAAAATTAGATACCCTGCAATCTTTCTATAGATTCCTTCAAGCCTAAGTAGAAAAATCACCTACAAATGCAAAGTGCTGGCAAATAAAATTTTGTTATTGTTGTTATTCTAATGCCTTTCTAAGCTCCTTTCCTGAATATTTTCCTTCTGTGGAGCATCTTGAAACCTTTCCAGATCTCCAATATACTTTGTTCCCCAGAAGTCTGGAAGTCACTGTTAAAGGAGTAGTGATGTGGGCAAAAATCCCATGCTCGTTTTTTCCCTCTCATTTCCAATCAAAACCTTTTCATCCCATTTTCCCAAGGACCTCCTCCCCATTAGGGAATTAATGAAATCATAAAAATTAAGGCATTGATAACTGATGCTACTTAATGGGTCACTCATTCTAGATATAAACAGACGCTAAAGTTTTATTCATCAACTTTTTAATTCCTATTAAAGTATAGCAAAAAAGAAAAAATAGTATCAAGGTAAAGCCTACAATTTTCTCCCTATTAGAGGGTGGGGGTTGCTGTGGTTGGTAAGATAAGAATAACTCACAAGGTATTAATAATTGCTTCCAAGTGACTATATGAATGCAGGTGAATTATAGAATGTAATTGATTAGCAGAGTAATGGAATGAACAAAATCCCAGCACCTCCTAATTATAGAAATCACTTAATAAATATTTATAAACTTCATTGATTCATTCAACAGATATATATTATATTCAGAATCCAGTATTAATATTAGCTGTTTAATAGGTACCTTTGATTGTGTATTCCAGAGTGATAATTTATGGTAGAAATTTCAACAGTCAAGGCAGGTGTGTGGGAAAGCATATTGGGAGAGTGGAAATTTTGCAGTGTGGACCACCTTGCATATGCAGTGATTATTAGAACTAGAGTTCAACCACCTTGGCAAATTCTGAGATCAATATTCACACATGGTGTTTGCTGATGAGTAAGGGAAGAAGTGTCACTTTAGTGTGAGTTTATAATTTTCCTTTTGTAAAAGGTGGTATGAGAATATTGTCTCATGATACTTAATAAAAAATACAATTAGAACCCTGAAGGCTGTGAGGAGAATTATTGTATAAGGATAATGAATGGAAACTAAAGACACAGTAAATTAAAATGTGATGATGAGGCTAATGACTTAAGTAGATCTTCTCATCCCAATTCCAAATCAATTTTTAGGGACTGGAGGTTGCAGGGAAAGAATCTTAGTGCCCACTAGCCAGGAAAGGCACGTATACTTCAATCTGTCTGCACCCAAGAGAAAAAGGCAAAAAAATGCTTCCTGCATTGTCTCACTACAGGCTACCTGAGGGCCAACTTCTCAGTTCTCATTTCCTAGAGAGGATCAGCCTCTTACCCAATTGGGTCCATGGAGTCAGTAATGTTAACCACTGTAACCCAGCCCCCTGACTCCAGAGAAAACCTGCCTTTCTTAAATAATGAATGGGTCTTCTTCAAGTCACCGCTACTGGAGACCTCAGCATAATAAACCAAAGAAAAAGTTAGATAATAACTCACATACAGTTGACCCTTGAACGACACAAGTTTACACTACGCAGGTCTCATATGTGAATATTTTCCAATACATACATATACTGTAAATGTATTATCTCTTCTTTATGATTCTTCTTAATCACATTTTCTTCTCTCTACCTCATTTTATTGTAAGAATATGGCATATAATATACAAAATATGTATTGACAATGTTATTGGTAAGGCTTCCAGTTAACAGTAGGCAGTTGGTAGTAACATTTTAGGGTAGTCAAGAGTTATATGTAGAGTTTTGATTGCCTGAGGGTCAGCATCCCTAACCCCTGAGTAGTCCAAGGGTCAACTGTACAAACACACATTCTTACAGTATACTGGAGGTGTGTGTGTGTGTGTGTGTGTGTGTGTGTGTACAGGCGGTCCTTTAAGTGTCATTTCATTCAATGTTGTTTTGTCATAATGTTGATGAGATGTCATAGAATTTAACTCTTGTTTATATCAATTAGCTTATGGTAAAATTGGTTTCATTATACACTATTTTTCTAAAATCAAAGACTCTATAGTTGACTTTATATGAATATTTACTTTATATGAAGAGGCAGCTTATTTTATAAAAGATGTTATATTTTATTTTCAAAAAGCTTGCTTTTGTAGAAATCATGTGAATAGTCAATCCCAGGTATACTTATTAATCTTAATGATTTAGTGGTTGAAGTGTGCATGAAAGGTTACCCTAGCTAATTATAATTCTAGATTTGATCACATATCCATCAAATACTTTTTGGCAAACTAATAAAATAGCATTAAGCATAAGAAAGACCAAAAAAAAAAAAGGAAGAAAAGGAACATAACTATTCGTTTCCATATGGTTTTCACTATAGATCAATAATATTGGCAGGGAGTAAGAGTCAAATTAAAATGTCTGAATTTCAGAAAAAGAAGGACTCTTAGGGTAAAATAGAAACAGGAAAAGCAGGAGCCAACAGACCTACAATAGAACTGCAGTGACTCCATGGACCAGGATTGCTAGAATGTCCTTAGAAGAAATTGCCAGCCTGTATATAGTGCTTGGCAGTCAAATCCCACCCAGTAAAAGCCAGAGATACCTTACGAGGCTGGGTAGTCCTCAGGTTTCAGAGGTGCTCTGAGTACAGAACCATGGGGGACCTCTTACTCCTTCTCTTTTTGAGTCTCAGTATCGTTAGGGAGAAAATAGAGTGCAATTCTCTTGTCAATAATCTTAAAACTATACTAGTTGAGTTTAGAAATTCAGCGAAAATTATCAGTACATTCCAGGATACCATATGCTCTGAAAGGAAGAGAAAGGCTGAGAATTAACATTGCCTGAGAGCCTCCTATATACAGATATGGTAGAAGGGATCAAATCAGACAGAGGCTTGGAGATAGACTACCCTTTCAGACCTCACCTCTGCCATTCACAAGCTATGTCACAGGGTGTTAAGTGTATTCATGAATGAATACTATAGAAAAGCATAGTAAATGCTCATTGTGAGTTAGCTATTGTTTTTATCACTTTGTGCTGGTCCCTTTCTTACATGTATTGTTGTGGTCTCTCATTTTTCAAGTATTTGCCATGCTATTCTGTACTATTTTAATTCTCTTAACATTTCTCGCTCCTGTCTTCCCCTGGTCCCTCAACATATTACCATTTCCAGGAAGCATTGCTTGGTCTCTCCTAACTAGAAAGGTATCCCCTGCACTCCCATTTCACTATGCCCTCCCACTGTGCACCTAACCATAGGCAACTTGTGAGCATGCATTCCATCCCCAGAGTCTAGCCCAGTGCCAGGCATTTACTGGGATCTCCGACTTACTGGACTGATATGTTCATTCATTGAATCGTTATGACAACCCTACAAAAAAGAACACTTATTGCCACTCTACACTTGAGACACACGAGAAACAGAAGACTCTTAGAGATGAATAAAGATTCAAGGAACACCTAATTGTTAAGAGCAGGATTCAGGATTTGCCCCAGATCTGTCTGACTCCATAGTTTATGCTTTTTCCTAAGTCTACCCTCCACATGGATATGACATATTACAAATTTAATGAGACTCATTTACAAAAGTATATCAATGTCTAAAATGACAATTCATGCAAAAGGCTCGGTATAAATTATCAGCCTAGTTTCACTAAAGGAGATATGACAATTAAGTATCAGCTTTAGAACAGTCATTCTCAAACTGTGGCCCCTGGATCAGCAACATCAGCATAATCTGGGAATTTGTTAGAAATGAAAATATTGGACCCCATCCCAGAACAACTGAATCAGAAACTCTAGCAATCTGTAAACAGGTTACTTTGGTGATTCTGAGACATGCTCAAGTTTGAGAACCACCTCCTAAGAGCGCTTATTGATTGATAGGTACTCCCCAAACTGAGGTGTACATCCAGTGGGTGAGTCTAGAAGTTTGCTCACATCCCTCCCAGTGATATAGGTCTGTGATTTTTCTACTTGGCCACAAGCCAGTAACCTAAGTCAACCTTTTAACAGAAGTCTTAAGTTCTACAAAATATATTGGAGGATAATGTAATATGTTTTTTCTTGAAAAAATGATGTCATTCATTATTATAAATAGACATTTTTAAAATAGAATTTTGTTTTTCAAGAATCCTAACATGCTAGTCATTCCAAATTATTAAGTTTTTAATTAAACGCTATTTTTAATTCTCTGGAAAATATTTCTTGAGCAACTGTGTGCCAGACCTGTTCTAGGCGATGGAATATGATGTCAAATAAACAATGTCTTTGCCCACAGCAGTTTAAGGTTAAAAATATTTCAATAACAAGCCAATATAGCAGTGGTACTTCAAATGCAAATAAAAAATTAAATGTGCTTTAAAAAATTAAACTATCAAGTCACGTTCAAGAACCATATGCCTATAGTACTTTAAGAATCATTGTAAAAGCAAACCAAAAGAATACAAAAAGAGGCCTCAAACTATTTCCTTAAAAATCCAGTTAGGGCTTCCAATGTAACTAAGATGCAGGAAGCACATTCTTCCCCACTAATTAAGATGAAAAGACATGAACAGAATGTATATAGCATCTATTTGAGAACTCTGGAAAGTTAAAAACAATTGGTGGATTGGGGAGTGTCAGCACCCAAAGAATGACTTAGAAGGCAACAACCTTCTCGTCTCTTTGTTCCCTCTATATTTCATGCCTAAGACTTGAAATCCTCAAAGTATAGAGCAGAAATAAACCAAAATATATCCAAGAGAAATGATCAATTTTTGGCCAGAGGACACAAGAAGGTGGGTCTCTGTGGACCGGGGAGTGTCTATGAAAATCTTTTTTTTTCTCTTTTTTTCTCTTTTTAGTCTTCTGAATGGAGCCTTGGTGATGAGGATGCACTTGGCATTCAGATACCTAAAACTCTGAGAGGCAATCTTTCTCTCTGGCCAGAGGAACTGGGAAAGAGGGTCTCTGTGGTCACAAGAGTGTGAAGAGAATCCCCATCACTTTTCTCTATTCTCTTCCCACTTTGAGACAAAGGCCGACCCATTTGTGAAAGCATACAACAGTGCAGGGAGGTTAAAACCCAACTTTGTAGTCAGAAGCAGGAAAAGGGACTCCCCCAGAGTGGCAGGTATGGGGGAATCACCGAGAGAAAGGAGCTGGAAAACGGAATCTCTTAATGCTGGATAGAAAGTCCTGGGCCCACTCCCAAGGAACACATATTTGTAACTGGCATGAAGCAGCATAGGAAGATCTTTGGGAAATAAACGAGAATGTGGATTACTGCCCAAGTCCCAGATGGGTGTGAGACTGGTGCCCATCCCATGCTGGGCAGGTTTGAATAGTACTAGAACCTCAGCTCAAAGGAGGAAAGATGGACAAATATTCCAAGCCTAACAAGGGTGACTGCTTGCTAAAGCAAAAAGAACCAATATTTATCAGAGAGCTTTAACAGAACACAGAGTCTTATAATAATCAAAATGTTTGGGATATAATTAAAAAATTAGTATAAAAAGTGAGGAAAATTTAAATTGCAAGGGAAAAATCTGTGAATGAAAACCATTCCAGAGATAATACAGATGTCAGAATTATCAGCCAAAGAACTTAAAGCAGCTCTTATAATCACATTGCACACATTAAGGACAAACACTCTTGAAATGAATGAAAATATAGAAATTCTCAATGAAGAAAGAAATCATATAAAGAACCAAACAGAAATTTTAGAGTTAGAAATAAAGAACCAAATAGAAATTTTAGAATTAGAAAATACAATAAAGCAAACAAAATTCACTGCATCAGTTCAATAGAAGAATAGAGATGGCTGAAGAAGAAATCAATGAACTTGAAGCTAGATCAGTAGAAGTATCTAATCTAAACAATAGGGAATTAAAATAATGCGGTCTCAGAGACCTGTGGGACAACACCCAAATGTCATTAAAGTCATAGAAAAAAGAGAAAAAAAGGAATGAAACAGAACAATATATTTATTTGAAGAAGCAATGGCTGAAAACTTCTGAAATTTGATAGAAGATATAAATTGACAGATTTAAGCTCACTGAACACCAAATAGAAATTAATTAATTAATTAAGGAACCCACATATAGATACAGTATAATCAAATTACTAAAAACCAAAATACTTGAAATCAGTCAGAGAAAATCAACACATTACATGTTTTTACAGTATGCATGACTGTTGACAGCAAAGAATGTAATATTATCTGTTTGGATTTTCAATGAAAGTACAAGTAATTCATATAACAACTACATAAGGTGGGGAAGTTAAGGGACCTACATGGTTGAAGATTTCTATGTTCTATTTAAAGAGGTAAAATATTAACTCTAAGTAGACTGTAAAAATATAAGCATGCATATTGTGATCCTTAGGTCAATCACTACAAAGTCTATACAGGAACACATTTGAAAAACAACAGATAAATTTAAAATTTTCGAATAATGCAAAGAAAACAAAAAACAGGAAACAAACAGAAAATTGATAATAAAATGGAAGACCTAAATTCAAATATATCAGTAATTACATTAAAATAAATGGGCTAAACAGAATAATGAAAGGCACAGGCTATCAAATTAGATAGCAAGAACACTAGCCAATTTTAAGATGTCTACATAAACCCACTTCAATATTAATGGCATGGAAAGTTAAAAGTAAAAGGATGAAAAAAAGATGTGCCGTGTAAAGACTAATCAGAAGAAAGCTGGGCAAAGCTTAATATCAGACAATGTAGATTTCTGAATGGGGAAAATTACCAGAGATAAAGAGAAATACTAATGATAAAAGTGTCAATTCACTAAGAAGACATAACAATTCTAAATTTGTATGTACCTAACAACAGAGCTTCAACATACATGAGGCAAAAATTGATAGAATAGAAAAGGGAAGTAGACACATTCACAATTACAGCTGTAAACTGTACCATTTCTAATCGGTAGAACAAGTAAACATAAAATCACTAAGATATAAAAGACCTGAACAACACTACCAACTTGTTGGAACTATATAGCATTTATAGAACACTTTAATAAACAAAGGCAAAAATACACATTTGTTTCCAGTACATGTGAATCAGTCACAAAGATAGCACCTGTCCTTGATCATAAAACAATCCTTGACAAATTTAAAAGAATGAAACTGATAAAAACTATGTTTTCTGATAATGATAAAATTGAAGTAGAAATTAATTACAGGAAGATATCTGAAAAATTTCCAAATGTTTGGAAATTGAATAGCACACTTCTAAGTAATCCATGGGTCAAAGAATGTGTCACAAAGGACATTAGACAATATTTTATGCTGAATAAAAATGAAAATACAACATATCAAACCTTGCAGGATGGAGTTATAAATGTTTCTAGAGAGAAATTTACAGCATTACATGTTTACATGAGAAAAGAACATTCCAAATCAACCAACTAAGCTTCTACCATAAAAAAGAAACCCTAGAAGAAAAAGAGCAAACTAAACCCAAAGCAAGCTAAAGAAATTAAATTATTAAGAGCATAAATAAAATCAAAAAAGAGAAAAACAGGGAAAAACAATATAACCAGAAAATGGTTTCTGAAAAGTTCAATAAAATTGATCAACTTTCTTGGTCTTAACTGATAAAGAAATGAAAGAAGCTACAATTTTAAAATATCCATAGCAAAAGAGAGATTATCCCTGTAGATCTCACAGACATTAAAAGAATTATTCAAAAATACTATAAACAACTCCACATCAACAAATTCAACAATTTTGGTGAAAGAAGCCAATTCTTTGAATGACAAAAACTACCAAAATTCACTTGAGAAGTAGACAATTCCAAAACCACATCCATTGAAAAAAAATTTACAGTTTAAAAACTTCTGACAAAAAACCTTTTGGCTGAAATGGTTTCACTGGTGAATTATACACTTAAGGAAGAATTTAATACTACTTTTTATACAATTTATTCTAAAATAAAAGAACAAACATTTCCTAACACATTTTATGGGGTTAGCATTACCACTAGTACTAAAACCAGACACAGACATAACAGAAACCTATAAAACATTGCATTTTTGAACACAGATGTAAAAATTCTCAGCAAAATATTAGCTACTATATCCCAGCAATATATCAAAAGGATAATATATCCCAACCAAGTAGAGCTCATCACAGGAATGCACGACTGGCTCAATATTAAAAAAATCAATCAGAGTAATTCATCAAATTAACAGACTAAAGATATAAAAACATACGATCATCTCAATAGATGCAAACACATTTGAAAAACTTTAATATTTATTCCAAACACAAACTCTCATTAAATTAAGGAGAAAATTTCTGCAAAAAGACCTCTAGCTAACATCATAATCAATAGTGAAAAACTGAATGCTTTCCCCCTAAGATCGAAAATAAGGAAGAATTTTTGCTCTCATCACTCTTATTTAACATCGTAGTGGAGGTCCTAGCCAAAGAAATAAGGCAAGAAGAAATACGTGGAAAGCATCCAGACTGAAAAAGGAAGAAGCATAACTGTCCTACTCAAACAACCTGAATTGTCTCCGGAGAAAATCCTTACAGATCTAACCCACTCCCCCCAATACACACAGTAAAATCCTAGAACTATAAGTGCAAACTTGCAGATACAAGATCAATAGAAAAAAATCAATTATGTTTTTAGTAATGGATAATTGGAAAGTGACACTTAAAGAGCAATATCATTTACATTAGCTCCCCAAAGTGAAATAAATATCAACAAAGTGATTTTAAAATACATGTGGTGAGTCAAAGGCAACCTAATAGCCCCAAATTTTTTTCTAAATGAACAACACTGGAAAATTCAGGCTGCCTGATTTTAAGAGTTAGAATAATGTTACAGTAAACAGGACAGGGTGGCACTGGCAATGGGATTGACAACGAAGAAGACCTGAGTCCAAAAACTAGATCCAATGACTACAAAAGGATAGCATAAGGAAACTTTTTTGGATAAGAGAAATTTCCTGTGTCTCAATTGTGGTGGTGTTTATACAACTTCATGTATTTATCAATAGTAATTAAACTGTACATGAAAAAGTACACTTTATGCATTTACATACTTTTAATTTAAAAACACAGTTGGTGTTTTGCATCAATGATTTACTTCTATGTATTCTGTATACTCTATAATCCAAAGCATGAATTTTCTAAATGACATTATTTTACAACCACATAATGATTAATTGTACATAATGAAAAAGAACAAAGTTGATTGTAAATTCAAAGCTTAATACTGCCACTCTGTCTGCATGATTATTGTCTGAAACAGGAAAAGTATTCAGGTGCTTGTAACAGGTGGGCAGTCTAATGCTACCTGAACTACTTGGATGATAGCAGGTATATGATATCAGTGTTTCAGGGGTAAAGTATCTATTAGTCTGCTCTGTAATTCTTAGAGAACAATTGCTTCCACCCTCAAGGTCAATCACGGTCATAGGATGGCTTTCGGTGCTAGAGCTATGAGGTCCAAATAAAATGAAGCAGGAGCAGCAAGGAAAGTAAAGAAAGCAAAGGTTGTGTCAGCATAGTAAGTCCCATTAATGAGCCTTCTAGGAAGTTTCATGAACAAATTCCACCCAACATCCCGCTGACTACCTCTTTCTGCAAAGGAAGCTAGGAAATGTAGTTTTTTTAAAAGCTGCACTCATAGTCACCCTCAATGATATAGAGATTCTGTTAAAAAGGAGAAAAAAGGAAAGAGTGACTATTGGGTAGATAAACAATAGTCTAGGTATTTAGTCAACTAGTCACAAATTTGGCACTAGCTATTTGAGGAATCTTATTTTGGAAAAGCAATTCAAGTCAGAGGAATTTAACAACAAAAAAATACAGAGAGCAGTGGATCCCATTCACGTATTTGTAAAACTAGAGTTACATTTGCAATGCTTCTAAAAGGCAGTATGACACAACACTTTTTTACAGTTGTTTGAATATATTCTAACAGACACTCAATTCCTCAAAATTATACAGGATGATTATACAATCATCCTGTGTTTGGGGTTGCAGGATTGATATGTTTGAGCTAAATCCAACTTGAATTAACCATGAATGTTTCTTCTCTTTGTTGGACCAGTAAAGAAGAAATGAAGTGTTTTCAGGCTGATCCTCACTTCCCCATCCCGGAATTTATCTTGCTGAGCCTGTTCTAGAAGTTTGGATGCAAGCAGTGATGAAAGGTCATTTCACAACTTCACACATTTCAGATGGAAACTCTAGAAAGAATCTCTTTCTGGTAAAAGCTCAGGGAAAAAAAAAAGAGCAACTTCACTACTTACTGCTGTTAGCATTTTGTTTCCTGCCAACACAAAAACAAGCCCTGATGATGGGTCTAATGTTTTCTCTTAATGTAATTGTGTCCCTTGAAATGCAGTGGTGTAGAAAACACAAGGAAATACAACCCTGGAGGGAAGCAAGCTCTGTCAGAGGCTGAGCCTGGCCACTAACCAGCTATTAAAACTTGTGCAAGTTATTTTCCTTAGCTTCGGCTATTCTGAACAAACTTTTGCACACTCTGAAAGAATTCTCAATTTCTTTATCTGTAGAATGAAAATCAGAATCTAGTGATTTGTTCAAGAGTCACAAACAGAACATAAATCCAGGTCTCCTGACTTCCAGGATAGTGCATTTTCCATCTTACCACGTGTATGATGCTTTTATCTCTAAAAAAAAAAAAAAAAAAACAAAACCCCATAGTCTTCACCCAAGTTTCTACAGCTGGTGGGCAAAAAAGAGAAGGCAAAAAAGTGAGGTCAGAGACCAATATGCTGGTCCCAGCCCTGTCACTAACTATGGACCCTATGCTCTGGTTCCTCAGCTACCAAAAGAGAGGGCTGTCCTAGACTAGGGAGAACACTGATTTCCACAGGTATTTGACCCTAAACTTGGTCAGATAGCTTATCTTACAGCAGGAAATAGTCTTGGGTCTCCTTCAGGGAAATGTGATTAGCACTTCCTCACCTTTCAAGTCATGTTGCATATAGTAAATGAAGATATTAGCATTCTACACCAGCATAAATGAAAGAGATGTTTGGGGCAGGAGGCAAATCCACCTGGGTGCCCTGAGGGCTGCAGGGAATCAGTGCCTGAGCATTATCTGGAATTCCAGCTTCCATGTAGTAGTCGGACAACTGGAGCTTAAATGCAAGCTCATTAGCCAGCACCCTGGAGCGTGCAGTTGTATGGTTTCTGTCAGTGCCAGGTCTGGATGGGGCAATTCCCTCAGGACCTCCGCTGCTGGATAGTGAATTGGGCAGGAGGAAGAGGTGAAGGTGGCATTTCTAAGAGCTGAAGAGGCTCAAACCAGTGAGAGTCAGCTAGAAAAGCCAGCTACTCCCACGGAAACAAAGGGAGTGAGATAGATTTCAAATCCACTCACTCCTCTACTCCTAACGCATTACTCTAATACCGTAACAAACAAACAAAAACTATAGAACAATAGCCCTCTTGAACACAGATGTAAAATGGAGATCCCACTGAGATCATGGACTGTCTTTTTATACTCCCCTTCCCCAAACACCTTTGCTATTTCTTTACTTCCACTTGATTTTAACTAGGTAAAGATTTTGGCTGACAAAGCACTCATGGATGCTCTGGGTTTCTTGGCCCCAACAGACAGACCTGGGTGGACCCAGTCACTATTAGATATAATAAATAACTAGTGCTCATAGAAAGACATTGAGATGACAGAATAGACATAGCAGGCTTTTCCTATTTCATATGAGATAAAAATTAAGAGATGGAAGGCATAGAATAATAATCTGGAGTAACCCGGATCCAAGTATCTAGACAGTTCAAATCATTGGGTATTTCTTTCTTCTTTCCCTGAACTAAGCAAGCTTTTATAAAAGGCACACAACAAAAACTCACTGACATCAGGGATTTATTCTGCAAAGCAATTTCCAGAGGCTATCCTAGAATCATTTCACATTCAGCTCAATATTCTGTATTTTCCACATCTATATCTTGTGTCCTATACAATGATAATTGATGGTCAGCATTACAGCCTTAAGGTCCTGCAACACACTGAATCATCTATGGGAGATTCAATTATATTCATAAGACAGGATGTGCCACAGCAGCAAAGGGGACTTGGAGATTAAGAAGGGTTGAAACAAAGGATTTTCTGGTTAACCCTTAGTAAGTCAAAAGGCAATGGAGAAGAAGCAATTCTATACAATCTCCTGGTTGATGGAGAAAGATTTTAATATTTGAATGTGCATAGAGATGAACATGTATAATCTCACAAGCCACTCAGCAACAATTTTACTGGGATAAGATGCTCTGTTTTTGCCCAGCAGAAACTCATCCTTGACTTCTTTTTATGGGGCCATACCCTTAGTTGTTAGGAATTCTACATAATTAAAAGTATCTCTTAGGTTTCTTTTTGCTTTCATATAAATGATACATGGTTATTTTAGGGAAAAAATGAAATACAGAAAGAAAAGTCTTCAGGGATTTCACCATCAAAAGAAAGTCATTGTTAATATTTGGTGACTATCATTATCATATTCTTTTATCTAGGCCTATCCGTACATTTTTGTTTTGAAAAAATATTTCTGTAAATAATTTTTTAACCTACCTTTTTGCTTAATATTACATTTGAATATTTCTCCATAAAATTCAGATTCTTCTACAATATCATTTTTAATGGTTGCAAAATATTCTATTGTAGAGGGGGAAGCTAAATATAGGGTGATGGAAAGAGAACTCACATTAGGTGGTGAACTTATTATACAACAAGGTGACGATGCACTGTAGAATTGTATGCCTGAAACCTATGTAATCCTTGCTAACAGATGTCACCCCAATAAGTCTAACAATAAAAATGAATTTAAAAAATATTCTATTGTATAAGTATACTATAATTTAACTGCTGTTCATTACTAAACACAAAACTTGTTTCTGACTTTTTTGTGTGTGGTAAACAATGTTTGAATTAACAGCCTATACCACAATCTTTGTTCGCTTCCATAGAGACCCAACTCCTACTCCTGTGCCTGGCATGTTGTAGGCACTTGGTAAACATACGAGGTCAGACAATAATTTCCTGAACTCATCCTAGAAAAATTACTACACACCTCACTGCTGAGTATCACTATGGTCACCTTCCAAGTCCTCCCCTTGGGAAGCTGTGCACCAACGCCAGAGCCTAGTCCACCCTTCAGAGCAATTTCAGAACTCTTTTTCCAGAATAGCCATCGGAGCTGTCATTGTAGCTCAAGTCTGACAAGTTTACGAATTTGCCACCATGTGCTTATGATGGCAGTACTGTACAAACAACTAGGTAAGGTATCATAAGCTTGTCAAGGTTAACTGTCAGGTTTTGGGTAGGATGACAGCTCTGAGGGCCATTCCAGAAAAGGAGTTCCAAAATGGCTTTGAAGGGCGGACTAGGTGCTGGCGTCGGTGCACAGCTTCCCAAGGGCAGTGCTTCGGAGGTGACCTTAGTGATACTCAGCAATAACATATGCAGCACTCACTTTTTGTATGATGAGTTTGTGAAATTAATTGCCGGACCTCATATATTAAATGAATGAATGCTTTCTTGAGCATACTGAAGAGAACTAATAGATTGAAGACTATGAATATATTTAGGCTACATAATAATAAAGTGCTTCCAGAAATGTTGGACCAATGTATTCTCCTGACAGCACTGTGTGAAGGTTCTTAGGATAAACATTAGTTTAAGGCAAAAAAGTCATTACTTATCACACTCTGAGTAATTATCAAAACATTACTAGGAATGTTTTGGGAGCATGTCAGGGGAACTCTGACATGCTATTCTTTCCTTATACTGGTGAATAAGATGCAGGGTCCATATGATTTATACTGTCCTCTCTCAGGGAGTCACTCTAAGGTTAAACAGGGTACACAATAATAGGGTTTTCCTATGCTTTAAGTCAGGGTCGGTATACCTCCCCTGCTGCCTGTTTGGTAAATAAAATGTTACTGGAACACAGCCACACCTACTGGCTCACAGCTACTGTCTACAGCTGCCATGCTAGAGCCTCGTCGCTGCAGAGAATACCATCTGCTCTGCAAAGCCTAAAATAGTTACTACCTGAACCTTTACAGAAAACGTTTGTTACCTCCTTCTTTAAACTTCTAATGAGCATTTGAGGATTATTTAAATGAAACTAATGGTACATCAATAAAAAGTCAGCTAACCAGCTTTTATTGAACAGTGTGAGGCATGCGGCCTACTCTCTCAAATAGACTCGGGGAAACAAAGCAAATAGACATGTGAGAATTGGAGCCGAAAAAGGCACCCAGCACTGGGGGCCAGTTCTGGAAGGAAGAGGCTACGTACTGAAAGATTTCAGAGGAGGAAGAGGAAAGTAGGATTCGAAAAATGGCAGAATTTCAATCAGAGGCAGAAACTGAATTAGGCCATGAATGAAGAAAGCTTAGGCTAGGAAAGAAGAAAAAGCAGACTGTTCTAGAATCCCAGGCATGACAGCAGAAGCAGGAGGTGGGGCTGCACAGACTGGAGCCAGGAGGCAGGATTCCATCCGGAATGCAGGGGGACCAGTGTACTGAAAAAGGTGTTACGGGGTAGGGTGCAAAAGTAAAATGTAATATGTATTTCAAAGGCACTCATTTTTTATTTAAAGCAACCACAAAATATACCTTTTACTTAAAAAAGAATCCTTTTACAAATCAAAATTTTTTATTGTGCAATCTCTGCCTGTGGGTCACAATATCTTTCATCCTACTTCCAATTCTAATTGAGTTTATTTTTCCAAAACTCTGAATATCAATGCAAATACTACAGTGAAATGTTAGAAAAAAGACAAGAAAAATAGAGAACCTGAATACAATACACAGAAACATGAAAGGATAGGCAAACTAATCTCAATCACTTGCTATTTGTCAAAGCTCCCTATTTAACAATGTATTTTTCTGAATCTGCCAAAAATACGATATCTGCTTATTGTAGTCCCTTTCATCCAAGCGAACACAGAGGCCATTGTAAAATGAATTTTTGCAGTTTGCTTTTTAAAACTTGCAAAGAAAGATATATTTATAGTATAATCATTATTATTCAATAAATCTTTACCGCAAAGCACAGCACACTTTACATAGTCTGCAAAAGAGATGAATATGACAGTAAATATGTTCTCTTTCTCGATGTCTTGTATGTGATAGTACAGGGCCAAGGGAAGACCTTTTAGGAAAATGTGTGTGGCGCAAACTTTTTAGAAAAGATTTCACAGCAGTTTAAAATGAAGGAAATGAACAAATGTGTCAAAAACGCCACCACAGAATTTATTTTTTACTTTTTATATTATTAAATTTATTTGGGTGATATAGGTTAGTAAAAATTACATGGGTTCTAGGGGTGCGATTCTGCAATACATCATCCATGTGCTGCAATATGTGGTCACCACCCACAGTCAGCTCTCCTTCCATCACCATGTATGTGATTCTTCCTCTCCCATCCCCTTCCTCCCCACTTGCCCTCAGGTAGCCACTACACTATTGACTGTGTCCACGAGTTTCTGTTTCTTTGTTGCTTTCAGTTTTATGTTCCACATGTGCGTGAAGTCATATGGTTCTTGGTTTTTTCTTCTGGTTTATTTCGCTTAGCATGCTGATGTGAAGGTCCATACATTGTGTTACAAATGGCAATATTTCATCTTTTCTTACAGCTGAGTAATATTCCATTGTGTATATGTACCACAGCTTCTTTATCCAGTCATCTGTCGCAGGGCACTTTGGTTGTTTCCATATTTTGGCCACTGTGAACAGCACTGCCATGAACATTGGGGTACATAAGTCTTTGCGGACAAAGGTTTTCAAGTCTTTTGGGTAGATCCCCAGAAGGGGGATTGCTGGGTCACATGGTAGCTCCATTCCCAATTTTCTGAGGAACCCCCACACTGCCTTCCACAGTGGTTGTACCAGTTTGCACTCCCACCAGCAGTGTACCAGAGTTCCTTTCTCTCCACATCCTCTCCAGCACTTGTTATTCCTTGTCTTGATAACAGCCATTCTCACAGGTGTGAGGTGGGATCTCATTGTGGTTTTGATTTGCATTTCCCTGATAGCTAGTGAGGATGAGCATTTTTTCATATGTCTGCTGGCCATTTGTATGTCTTCCTGAGAGAAATGTCTGTTCAGGTCCTCTGCCAATTTCTTTATTGGACTGCTTATTTTTTTGTTGTTGAGTTGTATGAATTCCTTATATATTTTAGATATTAGCCCCTTATCAGAGGCATTCCTTGCAAATATTTTCTCCCA
This sequence comes from Lyroderma lyra, assembly GCA_004026885.1. NCBI lineage: Eukaryota > Metazoa > Chordata > Mammalia > Chiroptera > Megadermatidae > Lyroderma > Lyroderma lyra. Next base: position 134,116 of record PVJL010003018.1, on the reverse strand, counting down.
TATGGTTGTTTCTTTGCTTTGTTGATAATTTCTTTTGCTGTGCAGAAGCTTTTTAGTTTGATATAGTCCCATTCATTTATTTTTGCTTTTATTTCCCTTGTCTTTGAGGTCAGGTTTCATAAAGTCCTCCTTGAGCCTGAGTTCTCTAAGTTTAGTACCCATGTTTTCTTTTATACAGTTTATTGTTTCAGGTCTTATGTGGAGGTCTTTAATCCATTTTTGAATTAATTTTGGTATATGGTGACAGTTTGCAGTTCAGATTCCTTCTTTTGCCTATCGTTTTCCAATTTTCCCAGCACCATTTACTGAAGAAGCTGTCTTTTCCCCATTGGATATTTTTTGCTCCTTTGTCAAAAATTATCTGTCCATGTATTTGTGGATTTATTTCTGGGTTTTCAATTCTGTTCCATTGGTCTGTGTGTCTGTTTTTCTGCCAGTATGATGCTGTATTGATTATTGATGCTTTGTAGTATAGTATAGATTGAAATGGGGGAGCACAGAAATTTTTATCCCAATATAAAATGCTGTAGGCATTGTTCTCAGCACATACCATTCAGGACTGGATAACTGTTTTAGTCTATTATCTTTGCGTTAACACACATCTGACCATTGTGATGTGCTAAAATAATATACGCTTCTAGAGGTTTGAATCACAGAAGCCACATAGACAAGACTAAGGATTATTCATGGAAAGAGTTAAAAAGTTAAAGCATATAGTCTGTCAAAAGAGGGGTATTTTGGTGCTTTTTAAAAAAATTAAAATTTTTGGATAACATTGGTTAATAACATTGTATAAATTTCAAGTGTACAACTTTATAAATGACATTTGTATATTCTATTGTGTGCTCACCACCCGCAGTCTAGTCTCCTTCTGTTACCTTCTATTTGACCACCTTTACTGTCTTCATCCTCCTCCCATGTAGAGTGGTGCTGTTTCACTAAAAGAACATTCATTGGTAGGAATTATGGAAATGGGAAAGAGATGCCAGTTAATTTTCTCCATCTCCTCCTGGTCTGAAACTCCTCTCCATTTCCTGGGCAGGTGCTGGGGTCTGCATCTGTTTTACTCCTTTCTGTCATGTTCAAGTTCAGTTAGGAGCTCCACTCCCCTGAGAATCTCTGGACTGAGTGGGGTTTCTCTCAGGCGCTTGAGTGAACAGATCCAGCATCCCCTCAGGCAAGAACTGTCCCTGGTGCCAGGTTATGGAAGTTGAACATTTTCAGCTATAATAATAACTCCTGTGAGTCCCAGTAGCCTACTGTTTAATTATGTAATTATAGACAGTTAAAAATGCATGATATGTAGTGGAGAGAAAATAGTTGGTGCTTCGGGAGCCATTATGGATTACAGTTTATGAAAATTTAAAATGGTGCAATATTTATATGGGCTTGGCTGTACTGAACTGTCATGCAAATGCTGCACCTTGCTTGGGGCTCCTGTTCCTCCCCATGAGTCAAGAAAGACAGATGAAGATTAGGACTGATGTCACAGTGACTGTACAGATGAAAAGACAAAGCATCCAAAGTGCTCTGTTTCAGAACATCCTTTAAGTTTCTGTGCCTCAGTATTCTTATCTGTAAATGGTATTAAGAAAAATCTCTTCAACAATGTATTTAATAGTTATTCAAATTCTCCTGCAAGAGGATTGTAAGAACTTTCTCTTTGTGGTCACTTGCATATTAAACCAAAAAAAAAAAAATCCACACTGTATCAGTCAGGGTTCTCCAGAGAAACAGAATCATTAGAATACATATAAAAGCATTTATTAAAGGACTTTGCTCACACAGTTACAGAGGCCAAGAAGTCTCACAATCTGTCGTCTGCAAGCTGGAGAACTAGGACAGCCGGAACAATCCGGTCTGAGTCCCACGACCTCGGGGTGAGGAGTTGGGGAGAAAGGGATGCTTGTGTAAGTCCTGGAGTATGAAGGTCTGAGTCAAGTTCTTCTGTCCAAGGAAAGGAGACCTTGCTCAAGGTGAGAGAGGAAATTCACCCTTCCTCTCCTTTTTTTGTTCTATTGGTCCCTCAATGCATTGGATGACGCCTTTATGCACTGGTGAGGGCAGATGAATCTTCTTTACAACTCATTCAAATGCTAATCTCTACCTGAAACATCATCATAGCTACATAGAAATGTTTTACCAGCTTTCTGGGCATGCCTTAGCCAGTCAAGCTGACACATAAAATTAACTATCACACAAACCAAGCTAAAAGTAACTTTGGAAAATAGAGCATTGGATTAGCAACCCTTTATAGGTGACCTATATGTATTGAAGCAACCTTTATTTTAGGTCCACTCAGGGGCTTGCCCAGCACAGACCCATCCAGACAATAGTGGAAGTAGAGTCATAACAGGTATGCTGGATATTGAGAACGGAAATACCAAAACAGAATTAGTGGTTATATGACAAAAACCTAACAGCTGGTAAACACCTGCTGCCAAGGTAAAATCACAGCCAACAAGATTCCTTGTACTCAGGCCTGATAGGAACCAGGAATGATTCCAACGTGTCTGTAAACTTGAGTCAAGAGCAATGGATGGGCACAGATCATAGCCCTTTACCAGACAGGAAGCTATCAGGGTGTGGTAGGTACTGATGACCAAGGAGTACACTGAGTTATGTAGAGAATACAACATATAAACAGTGTACCTGAATGAGAAAGCAACTCTCGCTATTCATCCATCCATCCATTCATTCATTCTTTGTTCATTCATTTGTTGTTAATGCTTTTCTTCATTCATAGAGTCACCAAAATCTAAAGCGATCTTACTACATCACGATTTGTGCTAAAGTGCTGGGGACACAACACTCATCTTTGATCTTGGGTTCTTAAGAATTCAAATGAACTGAAGAAGAAAGGCAAAAGCACTTTTTCTGACTACTCAAGATAAATCAGAGAACAATTCTAACAAGTTCAGAGCATCTTGCATTACTCCCGGGAGGAGCCAGAGACGGCCCCTAAGAAGAGGTGACATTTGAGGTGGTGCTGGAAGGATGAACAGGGTTTCTGAGCACAGATGCTGGGAAGGACCTCCCTGGCAGAGGAAGCTGTGTTCAGTAAAGAAGCATGTCATCCAGAGTGTCCGGTGAGAGAAAAAAGTGAGGGGAGAGAAAAGTGGCACGACAAACAGAGACATGCCTGAGAATGGCCTTGAGTGTCACAGGAAAGATGAGCACATGTACCTGGAATGGATGCATGGTCTGCAGTTTTACCTTGGAATTGTGTAATGACATCACAGAAATATGTATGATATACACAGAAAGTATGTATCTCATAAGAAAAAAAAAACTATGGATAGTTGGAGCTAAATAGATCAATTTTCAAATCTGGATTCTATTTACTGTGTGATCTAGAGCAGGTTTTCAAAACCTCAGAATTTCTCTTTCCTCCTCTGTAAAACATGGATAACACACACTTGTGGGGTTGATTCCAAGATAAATGGGGTCTGTGAGGAAATAGCTAACCGAGTGTCTGCACTTGGTCCTGCATCTCTTTTCTGGCCTTACCTTCCTTACACGCAGCTAAATGCCTCTGAGCTTGGGTCCCAAAAACTCAATCTCACCCCTGCCCTTTATTAGTTTATTATATAAACTAATAAAGTTTCTGCCCCTGAAAGCTGCCTCTCCAAAGGGCCTACCATCACTCTCCATGACCTCAGTGTCACAGACATCAGCACGTAGTGTCCCGCTCACTTAGATGACACACTTAAGCATTTGCTTACCTAACTCCTCTCACAAATTTCAAAGCATTTTTCACACGGGTATACCTCATCTCCTTCTTAAGTAGAGTAATAATTTTGAATATTCATTAATTTCAATATAATATCACTGGCAACTGTGACAGTTTTTCTGTAAAGGCCAGATATTAAATATTTCAGGCTCTGTAGGCCAACCACATAGGTCTTTGTTGTATATTTTTCTGCTTCTTATAAGACCTCTTTAAATGGTAAAAACTGTTCTTAGCTATTTAACCATATAAAAATAGGTGAGGAAGAGAGGATGGGAAGGAGGTGAGTTTGGCCTGGGCTCTGTGGTTTGCAAGCCCCTGGATTAGGGCAATGTAACAGTATCTGATAGAGCTCACAGCGATTGCTTGCTTCAGAGGACTTCTGGAAAACAGCACTGCTGAGAAGTCCCCAGAGTGCACGGAGCTCTTAATGAGCATCAGGCATCTACTATTATACCTTCAGCAACACTTAGACATGACGGCATTTAATAGGGATTGCAAAATAGCAACCATCTAGGTTGCCTTTAAAATTTTTGGTATGTAGGTATGTATTCCGAGTGAAAAGAACAGAAAGAGAAACTTCACAGTATGTTTGCAATTTTTTAACATTGAATTAGAAACATAACCACACACACACACACACACACACACACACACAACCACTGAAAGAAAATGCATGAGATTTCTAACAGTGCTTATCTCCTGGCAATGGGATTGATTTGGGGGAGGTTAAGGAATTTTTCAGACTGCTAGTGTTTTGGGTAGTATAAAAGAAAAACCACCAACTTCTTCTGTTTTATCTTGGTATCAGCTGAAAGTGACATGCCAGGTGAATGCAGAATCAAATAAGACCCGTGCCACTGATGAAGCTGTGAGGAGCACACGTCTTCAAGAGTCTTTGGACAAGCAAGCCTGCTAATTACTTCCTCACTGATTTAGCTACACTGATACATCCCTGGACCACTGCGTGTCTACCCTACAGGGGCAGGACCCCTACCACATAGCGGAGAGAAGATTAGGATGGACAGACCAAAAAGGAAAGGCAGAAGCAGACATTACCACCTTCCCTGCAGGAAAGCAGACGAGAGAGGGTAGAAGAAGTGAGAAGTGGTCCCCCGCTGGTAATATGTACCCCCAACATACACTTGATTGCATTTTCCACAGACAAGAACCAACCGGGGAGCACATACACCCAGGAGATTGAATAATCAACATCTGAAACTACAAGTTTCTTCTCTCAGTTTCTGATTAGAAAATTGTCACTTCTGTGCAAATTTAGGTGGCTTCTCAGCTCTGGCTCAGTTCTCATTATTGGAGCCAAACAAGGTCTACTGAAGTCCTCTTTGGCCATTCTTTGTCATTTATTGAGCCATACTACATGCCAGGTGCTGTCACTTGCTTGCCATAGAGCTGCAGACAAGAGAAACTGTCAGGGCTTGAGATGCTTTCATTCTAATGGAAGGAATATTTGAGCAAACTGCTATTTCTATTTGATGCCCAGATCTATGCCATTTCCTTTTGAAGTCAAGTGAAATACCGTATTATAACAATTTGAGATACATTATTTATATTGTTTCACTTAATTTTTCTCAAAGATAACACACAGAGAGATCACATGGGTTTCATAATGACCCAAGAATATGATAAACAACTTTTTGTGTAGGTGTCAGGCTAGGCAATGATTACTGAAGAGGGAACTGGATTTGTGGAAGGGTTAGGGGACATTAGGAGAAAGAAAGAGCTCTGAGATGATTCTAGAGGTGAACTTTGTAAATTTATGCATAATCAGCAATATCAAAATTCACTTACCAAATAATAACATCATGTTGACATCACTTGAATATGTTTCTTAAAATCTAGAAAGTGACTTTTCAAGAATAGGGTGTGTAAGGGGTAGAACCAAGGAGAATTTTCAGCCACATAAGTTGTTAAAATACCTCATCTTGAGATCTATTAATCTCTGAGTTTAATTAAAAGTCTGAATGAACAAACTGCTATTTTATCTGATGCCCACTTCCATTTGGCTTTCCTTCTGATACCAAGAGAGGTTGCTTGAACTTCCTTATCTATTTTTCATTTTCTGCGTAAATGAGTTCAGACCTAATGTGTGACCCCTCTACAGCACTCTGTAACTAAAACTAAGTTACTAGTAAAATGTACAAATCCAGTGCAAAACAATGCAAAGACCAGAAAAAACAGTGTTAAAAAAATTGTTTCTCTTTTTCGATCAATCCTCAGGATTCAAGGCAGAATTTATTGATAAAAAGAGAAATAATCCTTTGATGAAGTGAGATGGTATATCAGTGTTTTTCATAATCATTCAATTAATAGACTTTACTGTATGCAAACACTGATGAGTGGATGAAATGTGTTGCTTCTTAATGATCTAATCTGTATTCTAACAGGATAGAGACTCAGCTACACAAACATTTTGCTTGGCTATTTCCCCCAAACATTTATGCCTTGGAGTGTGCAAGCCATTTATTTTGACAGTAAGACTTGATGCACATCTCTGCTGTTAATAGCTACGCAAATATTTTACAATAAAAATACAATACAACTGGAACTAATCTCATTTTTTTTCCATATTAATAATTCTTGCAGCAGCACAAGATCATTAAAACCTGGAATGGTAATTACACAGATGTTTGATGAAGATGTTTAGGAGCACCTAGCCAACTTATTCCTTCCTTCTGTCAACAAAGATTTATTGAGCATCTACTCTGCTTCAGGCACTATGGTGTTTGTACATATTTTTAATAAAACAGACATGGTGTTTTTCCTCATGAAGCTGCCATTCTAGGGAGAGAGAGAGAGAACACTGAGTTCAATGAATAAGTAAATGCATGCCCATAAATTGGGATAAATACTTCAAGGGCTCTATTTCCCCTCAACATAACCTAATTTACACATATCCTCTCTTTCTATCTCACTATCAAAAGCCCAGTGCTATTCATTTGTTTGTATGACAGTCCTGTTGCTTATTTATTTTTATTCCCCAATTTAAAAGTTAACTGTAAATTCTTTTTGCCTTGATTCGTATGGAAGCATTAAGTCCTTGGTTACTAGAAAGCCAAATGTACAGCCTGAAATGAAGCTAATTATAGTTCATTATTTACAGTTAGCATAGGACCTGAACAAAGCCTGTTGTTAAATTCTATACCTTCTTCTTCTGTAACAGTATGAAAGAGATGTCACTCTCTTTGACTCATGGGGATATTAACTCAGTATAACGTCTTGATAAGGCACACCTCATTCATAGGCTGGCAGAAGTCGTATATGCATTTCTATGAACTCTAGCATTTACTCCTTGTTCTCTTTCCAACCTTATTTGTCATTTAAAAATGGAATAAAATTGCTTTTTCTGCCAAGATCTCTCATACCTCTTCTTTTCAAATGAAGCTGGAGCTCTCTAGCCCCTACCAGGCTGTTCTGGACAGTCTCTCCCTGCATTTCTTTAATTCCACAAATGTAGACCGGTGGTTGAAAACAGGAGTGTTAACTGGGATGGTATAAATGACGATCCTGCTGGTGAAACAGTTTACTAAAATGGTGAAAAACTTGTTCAGCTATGAATAAAGTACCAGCACTTTACAAAATAGGTACATTTGGAAAATATAAGTGTACAAGGTGGACAATTAATTTCACAAACTCATCCAAAAAAAGTGCTACATACCTAGTTGCTGAATATCACTACGGTCACCTTTGAAGTATACCCCTTGGGAAGCTGTGCACCAACACAATTTTGGGACTCTTTTCCTGGAGTGGCCATCAGAGCTGTCGTATTCTCCAAAATCTGACAATTAAGGTTGTGAACTTGCCACCATGTGTTTACGTTGGTAGCACTGTACAAACAAGGACATCTGGGTGTACTTCCTCAGCACTGTTTTCTCTACAGCCTGGCATGATGTCCAGTATAGAGAAATATGCATATAAATACTTTATGAGTGAATATTTATATGTAACCATTTCCAGATGTTTGGGTTAAAAAAAGAAACATTTGTCATTCAGTTTAACAGCAGCAGCAATAAATGTTTTCCCAAAATAAAGCAATGTTTTAATAAATGAATTCCTCTGCAGAATGTATTTAAAGTACCTATTTTAGGTGGTCTCTGACTCCAACCTCTGATTCAGTATTTGAATACAATCAACTCCTGGCCAGTTTAGTGCGTTAAATTGTGTTTCCCCAAAGTTCCTATCCCTCTGGAACCAGGGCATACAACCTTATTTGCATATACAATCTTTGCAGATGTAGTCAAATTAAAATGAGGTCACAATGGATTAGGGTGAGCCTGAAATCTAATGATTGCATCCTTGTAAAGAAAGAAGGAGTTGAACACATAGAGACATATACGAAGCGAAAACAGCCATGTGAAGACAGAGGCAGAAACTCCAAGCCAAGGAATGTACCATAAACAACGAAAAAAAAATAATAAGGAAGAATTCTTCCCTAGAACCTTTAGAGCGAACACAGCCCTGCTGACACCTGATTATCAGGTTCTAGCCCCCAAACTGTGCGAAAATACATTTTTGTTTGAAACCCTATTTGTGGTACTTTGCTATGACAGTGTTAGAGAACTGGAAGAGCCAGTAAATCACTGGTACACTCTATAGTTTTGCCCTTGTTTCTTATAATGAGCCAATTCATTCAGTTTTGCTTCAGTGACATCATTCCCACGACCTGATCTCAGTCACTGAGATAGCTAACTCGGAATTACGCGAACTTGAGGGCTCAATGCGAGAAGACTGCAGACCAGTGTGATCTAAGCAAGGCAGGACTGCATGGAGGGGTCCATGTGCCAGGTGGGTTTGGGGTTTTTAGTGCAGTTCTTGCCTCTTTCTGGTTGCATGACTTTGGTTTATTTACTTAAGAGCTCTATGCCTTAATTTCCTCATCTGTAAAATAGAAATAATAATAATGCCTTCCTTACTGAGTTTTTGCTGCATGTTAAATGTTCTGCATAGTGCCTGGGACATGGTAACTGTTCAATAAATATCAACTATTACTATACTTCATACTGGCTTTAGTGGAGGTTGAAAAAAATGAGCACTTCATTCAATTATCAAAAAACAAAAACAAAAACAGAAAACCCTAGTTGTAGCTATACAGTCCTGTGTGGGGAGGACCTTATTTCCTTTGCGGTTCCTCAGGAGTTTGAGTCCATGGGTTACCTTTAAATGCAAAAGTCATTTCATTTTGGAAAAGCAGCATCTGCCCACCAGTTACAGTTGCCTGAACTTACCTGAGTCACTATTTAGGAAGCTTAACATCCAGCAATGATTTCTGAGCATAGCTCAAAGTCAATAAAATATAATGCACTTACTTTGGAGAAAGGAAAACAGGCCCTTCTCTCTCCACGCTTTTTATAAGTAAACATCATGACATCTGAGGAAGTGTTCAACCGCTTCTTGCTAATGCAGAAACTTTATTTCTAAGGAAAACACAGTGTTAGCTTTCTTCCTTTTAAATGGTAAAGGAGAGAACCTAAGGACATCTTGGCCCTGGTTCCAGATACAGCGAGGTGGAGTGAGCAGGACACACACCAATTACTGTGAGGGTGTGCAAAGAAAACAGTTTGGGTTTCCACTCATTTACCATTTGATAAAGAAGGAACAGATGAGGCAAAGAATAATGCTCACAATATGGAACAACAAGTGAGGCTGGGAGAACACTGTCCAAGGAGAAAGAAAGGATACTGGCCTGAACACCAGGGCAACCCTGTGGGTCCTGCCCTACCGGGTATCAGCCATTCACCTGTTGGACTGCAGGAGGCCTTAGCATCTCAGGAAGAGACTGGATGTTCCGAGTCCACGGAATGCGAGGACATGTTACCAGGGCAGGTAATTAAGTTTAAGAACTATCCTTGAAAAGTGTTACATATCTCACTGCTGAATATCACTACGGTCACCTTCAAAGTACTCCCCTTGGGAAGCTATGTACTGATGTCAGCGTCCAGTCCATCCTCCAAAGCAATTTTGGAACTCCTTTTCTGGAATGGCCATCAGAGCTGTCATCGTCCCCAAAATCTGACAATTAAGTTCTCAGACTTTCCACCGTGCCCTTATGTTGGTAGCACTGCATAGACTCAGTAAGGTGTCATAATCTTGAAGGCTAGAATCTGATATCAAGGTTGTTACCAAGTTGTCTGTATCGTGATGCCAACATAAGTGCATGGCGGCAAGTCCACGAACTTAATTGTCAGATTTTGAGGACGACGACAGCTCTGATGGCCATTCCAGAAAAGGAATTTCAAAATTGCTTTGGAGGGTGGACTAGGCACTGACATCAGTGCACAATTTCCCAAGGGGAGTCCTTCAAGGGTGACTGTAGTGATATTCAGCAACTAGGTACATAGCACTTTTTCTAGGATGAGTTTGCGAAAGTAATTGTCTGACTGTGTACGTTGGTAGTAAGACACTCCAGGAGCAAGCAGTGACTCTTTGCAAACTAATGTGGAAGTATTTTAATACTGTGACAACTCCATGGCTATAAAGGCACCAACTGATGAATATTGGCCCCATACAAGGCTGTGATGAATTATATTGGCACAATGATAGCAGGTGAATCCAGGGGCAGTCACACAGTAGAACACAATGCTGGGGAGATACAGGAGGGCACCACTGCACCTTGGTGCAGGCACAGTTAGTTCTACACAGAGCCATGAGAAAGGAGGGTTTGACACCTCAAATTCTATTTTAACATATTATTTTTACTTTCTAAATACATTAATGCGGGAACAAAATTTCTTTGTTAAAGAATTAAAATGTTTATGTTAAGGTTAAATACCATCTGCCTTGCAAATTTTGTTCTATATTCTAGAGGTAACTACCTTAATCAATTCAGTGAACTTTCCATGTATATTTAGATTATGTAGGTACCTTTCCTTGTGCATTCATATGCATTTGGTGCTGTCTTGGGTGCTATGTCTGTGTTTACATATGTAGTAAGCAGAATGTTATTGCTCCCCTAAAATTTCCTGTCTACTCCTCAGGACTGTGAATGAGTTATAGCATACTGATTATATTATGTTATATGGCAAAAAGAAATTTTGCAAATATAATTAAAGTTCCTAATGAATTGTTTTGAATTAGTCAAAAAAGAGATTATTCAAGTAGGCCTGATCTAATCACACATGCCCTTTAAAAGCAGTTATACTATCTCTAGATAGTAGCAGAAAGGAAGTCAGAAAAAATTAAAGCATGAAAAGAGTTTGATGCACCATTGCTAGCTTTGGAAATGGAAGGGACCAAGGACTGCTGGTGACCTCTAGAAGCAGAGAATGGCTGCCACTGACAGCCAGCAAGGAAACAGGACCTCAGTCCTACAACCAAAAGGAACTGAACCCTGACAACAACTTGAATGAGCTTGGAAGCTGATTTTTCCCCAGAGCCTCCAGATAAGAACCGAGTCTGGCTGACACTTGGATTCAGACTTATGAGACCCAGAAGAGAACCCAGGAAAGTCTACTCAGACTCCTGACCTACAGAAGTGTGAGATAATAATTGGGGGTTGTTTTCAACCACTATATAACTGGCTATTCAGCAATAATAAACTAATACAAAATATTATTCTATATTTTGTTTTTATTCAAGAATATCTTATAAGTCTATGCAAATTATTCCATATGCTATACCATATTCCATAGTATTATATATGTGGTAAATTTTTCTTTTAATACATTTTTTATTGTTGGATTTATTGGGGTGACATTCATCAGTAAAATTTACATAGGTTCCAGGTGTAAATTCTACAATACATTGTCTCTATGTTGTATTATGTGTTCATCACCCAGCGTCAGTTCTCTTTTCATCAGCAATAATTTCTAAAGATGGCTATCAACAATTCATGCCATCACTATACAAACTTGCCACTCTGTTGTAGTTCTTCTCTTTGACTCTGGGACAGCCTAGCAATGGGTAGTCACCAATAAAATCTGGTGAAATGATGTTATAATAATTCTGAGCTGAAGGTGTGAGAGACCATGAAGCTTCTGCTTCTGCCCTTTTGGCCAAGTAGCTTGTATAAAATGCTCAAAGTAAACTAAGGAGAACATGGTGAGAGAAGTGGAAGGGGAAGAGAAGAAAGGGGAAGATGAAGAGGGCCAGGAGAGGAGGGAGACAGAAAGAAGCTGGGAGAACACTGTCCCAAACGAAACTCCAGATAATCTCAAGTGATGCTATGTAGAGCAGAAAAACCACTTAGCTAAGCCCAGCTAGCCCAGAGAATTGTGAGAAATACTAAATCACTATTGTTTAAGCCACTGAGTTTTAGGGTTGCTGGTTATGTAACAATAGATAACATTATACTAGACAAATCATGAATAGATAAATTATGAACATTATTGTTTGTCCATTCTCCTGATAAAAATTTTTGTGTTTACCTATTATCAAATTGAACCACATGAAACTTCCATGTCAGTGAGTCAAAATTGGTCAAATGTGAGCATATTCGTGAAACACAATCATACAAAGCTGTCACGGATACCCCTTCATGTGACCCTTTGTGAAAGTCATGTACAGGTTGTTGCTCTAGGGTAAATGCTAAGCAGAACTGTTCAGTCATAAAATAGGCACATTCTAAATTTTGACAGATGCTGCAAAATTACCCACTAGAGTGACAACCAATTATGTTCCTACTATCAGTATATAAAACTATCCTATATTTCTTGATATATTAAGTTCTAGAATTACATTATAATAAAAATGGTTACTCAGGACAAGGTGTAGCCAACCTAACATGAACCAACTTAAAACTAAATAAGTGTTGGCAAACCTGGTGTAAAATTCCTGATAACCCACAAGGTATTTTGATTTGACTTTTAACTATTCTATTCTAGGTGACTATTTTAAGATAGGACGAAAGATACAGATTCCAATTTATAGAATAGCTAAATTAATATTAAATCCAGTTTGTGTTCTAAAAGCAAACATCCCCTAGGTGTAGGGAGTGAAACTGGAGTAAGGTAAGTAATGGGGACTGACCCAGCCTAGGATGTCATACAATTTCATCGATACTAGGTGATCGTGCATGAAGACATCTTGCTCCACAGACAACAGTGTCACCTATCCATGGGCCAACACCATGATAATTGGGAGGCTGAATAGTTAAATATTATTTAGAACATGTTTATGAAGAAGTATCTTAATAAACATTTGTCTACGACAGAGGCACATCTCTCTATAAAGTATTTATGTATGGCAGAGTGTACTCATCCCCACTATCAGTTCCACGCTTTTTCTGTAGTAATACAAATTCAACTGGGCACCTGGCCACATTCTCCACCTCTCTCATTTGATTATCAGATCCTTTAATGTGAACAAGATTCAAGAAGGAAGAAAAATGAGAGATCTCTGGACATTTGGTGAGCTATTACAACAGCATGGGGACTGCTTTTTAAGACAGAGAAGGCCAAAGACACAAAAGATACAACAATAACTGATGCCTACTTCACAGGGTGGTTGTACAGGTCTGACCCCACAGAGGCAGGGCAGGATCAGGAACCCACAGTGCCCTACCTGACTGGTAGTGCTTGGTGCTATAAGGAGTGAGGGACACATGTGTGAAGTACATGGTGCCAGGTATGATTTACCTGGGACTTGTCAGAGCTAGAGTTGCTGGAGACTGTTCATTACTAACAAGTGAGTTTTCTACATCTGGGTGAACCCTGTAATTGAGGGAGGCAGCTGACTCTCTCTTGTCCCAGCAAAACCTCCATGATGGCAAGTCACATGAAAAGGTATTGGTCTTTTGGCAATCTATTAACCCCTCTTCAAAAGTTGCATCTACTTAGTAAACAAAACAATTTGTTTCCTTCAAAGCAAATATGCAGGAACAAAAAAAAAAATGCAAGAAAAGCAATGAAACAAACTAGAACTATTCCAAAAGAGGAATGGGAGCACCTTGTGAAATACCAGCAAAAACACTTCAAGTAAAAAAATTTCCAATGTAACATGTTTTTAATCAGCCACATCAATCTAAAATTTCTGCAACATCTACAAACTTTAATACTCTTGTATAATATGACCAAAATGCATTAAAATAATTGCATTAGTGCTTTAGGCATCACTTTATAATAAGTGGACAGTAATTGTTGCTAAATTACAGCTGAATGTCTGCAGAATTAGATATTACATACATATTAGGATCGAATGACTCTATCATGATTAATGATACTGCAGTGAATACTAAGAGAATTAAAATGATTAGCCACTTACTCTGAAGTGTTGACATTTTCCCACAACTTTGGAGTTATGTTTCAAGAAAACTTTGTCATTAAACTTATGACTGAGGTAAATTCGGAGACAAATATTTCTCAAAAGGTCAACTTCATTAATAGATATAATAAATAATAAAATTTGAAAAACAAATATCTGTAGTATCCACCTTAAATAACTAATGGCAGATGTTGTGTTTAACACCCTCGTTTTATTTGAACAATAGCCCTGTATAATTTAGGCTACTTGGCTATAGTTAAATCTTCATATTAATTCTTTCAAAATAATTTCTACAATTCAGACTACATATTTGTGGTAAGCTAAAAAAAAAAAGAAATGCATTAGGTTTTAGAAGAGTAGTTATTATTCTATTGTCAGCATTTTTTACACCTTTTTAAGAAATTACGATGGTAAAAGCATAAATTTATAATTAATGGTTTACAGAAGATGCTTACAATTATTAAGTACTTGTAATACTTAGAGACAATTTGGCAGCAACTCATCAGACCCAGACTTGGCAGGGTCTTAGTAAAGTAATCATATACCTGAAACTAGGTATTATATAAATGATTTATTTCTTTCCTACTGTTCTAATATTATTGAATATTGTTTCCTAAGACAAGTACAATGTTGTATGAGGTATTTTGGTTCTTAGAAGAAGCTATTCTCGGCCCCAAGAGTAATTCTATAAATGACTGAAAATTGCAAATTCTATTAAATAGAGTTAAGTATCCATGGGAAGAACAGCTTTGAACTGGTATGAAAGTAGCCACGGGTTCAAATTTTGTGTTTGTCTCTAATTTACCCAATGATCTCTCTGGAATTTGTTTTTTGCACATGGATTCAATGTTTTTTCTGACTTCGTTTCCCAGATCAAAATAGTATAAAGGAGACAAATGAAAAACTACTGAGAAGACATTATGAACTCTTGAGAATAAAGTTAAGTTATTTCCTCCAGTATTTATCACAGTGGTTAGAAACCCTGCCTCAATTTTCTTGGCAATTCACACATACAACAAAGAGACATCTGAGCACGTACTACTGGAGTCACTGCCACCAGCTAGCTACTGGTTTCTGCTAAACGTGCCACAAGTCAACTGTAACCTCTAAGAACATAGACCATGTCTCAAATATCCTTATTTTTGTATTCCTGACAATGCCGGGCAAAGGGTTAAGTAGGCAGTATGTTCTCATAAAGCCCTTCTTACTTGGCTTACAGGGTCCTGCTGGTCTTCACCGCACATTCCTCTCATGGACAGTCTCACCGTTTCGCTTTCTCTTTCCACTGCTAGCTTGCCCCTCTTTTCTTACAGAATTCCATGGAGCAGGGGTGGGCCCACTAAGGCCTGCGAGTCAAACCTGCTTTTGTAAGTAAGGTTGTTCAAGAACACAGCTCTGCTTTTACCTGTGGTTTTTGGCTACTTTTGTGCTTTAGGCAGAATAGTTGTGACAGTGACTACAGGGGCTGACACCTGCATTAGAACACGGATCCTCGGGGCTTTTGTCCTGAGCATCTGCTTTGCTCCTTATCTGAGGGCAGCTGGTAATGTCTCAGATGGGAGCTAGTGGTTGGATGGGAAATTACTCCTGATGAACCATAGGCATATGTCAGTAATCTTCCAATAACCCACTTGAAATAAACATTTCAAGTAAAGTAACTATATTCCTGTTCCTACCCATAAACTCCCATGAAGGAATCCCTAAAAAGTGTGACCAATGGTCAAACAGTGAACCTATGAGGTGGCATGGATCCCCATTTTAAGGTTAGCTACTGATTATTAATGATTTGATAATTACATATTAACTGTTTAATTTTACTGAGCTCTTTACTCTGCACCACTTTGTGTGTACATACATCACGCTATTTAATAACTATATGTAGTTGGTCCATTTTACAGATAACAAAAGTGAAGTGCAAAGCATTAACGAAACTTGTGTAAGAATGTATAAATAGTAAAACAGAACTGGGGTTGGGCCCAGGCACGGGGAGTCCTGAGTGCAGGCATGACAGTGCACTGCTGCTGAGATCACTTACATTCCTGCTCCCCAAATATTACTAAACGGTAAACCCTCCAACTTAAAAAGCAAAAACTGTATTGTAGGAACATGATAGGAAATTCTTATGCTTATAGTCAACTTGCAAAAAGTTCTTTTGTTTATTTCAGACTTCATGTTAATTACATTCTCAAATGTCATTTCTCTTTTGATTAAATTTGGAGTAATATGTTCTATTTAATAAGCAGTTCAAATAAACTCTCTTTTGTGGCTTGGAAAAATTAAGTTGTATCTACAATGATTTTCCCAGTACGTGTGTGTGGGATTGAAGTGAGCATTTTTAAGTATTTTGTTGATGTTTGTATTTTTATTGTTTTTGGTCATATGGATCCTACAAATGAATGGTGACTTATAAAAATAATAACATTTTTGTTTTCAATCCAAGAAAAAAAAATAAGAGAAGAGTCTGGGGCAGATGGCAAAGCAGGCCTGATATCCAAAGATGTTTCTGGATGCACTTGGAAGACTGGGCCATGGTGGCTCCAAGTCTCACATGGACACCTATGTGGGGCTAAGCAGAGAGGCTGTGAGAGAAGTAAGGATATCCCAAGGGATGCTGGTGTGCAGAACGTAATGGAAGCTGAATCCACCATGTGGCATTCGAATTAGTCACTCACCTTCTCAGCACCATGTAATCCTGGCATCCCAGAGCATACCCTGATACTGAAAACTGAGGAGAAAAAGGAGTTTCTGGGAATAGAGTATATTTTAGGGGAAAAAAAGTGATTTTTAAAGATTCTGTAAAATTTTAGCAAAGAATGCAATGATTGTAGAAGAAAACATGAAGTCATTAAGAATGAACTGTGAACTGATTTTTTCTTTCTGTTTGTTTGTTTGTTTTCCCCAATAGATGTCTTAGGGAATGACATAGGTCAAATTCTAAGAGAAGGGAAAAAGAAAGGATGAAGCTGCTTTATTTTGTTTATGGATTTCCTACAAATATTTTATAAGCTGCTCTTTGTCTAAGAGACTACATTCAGCTCTTTCTTCAGGATCTGGATTTCAAAGTCCAGCATCAGACTGTTGGTGCTAACACATCTCCCAACACCACTT
The DNA here is from genome assembly GCA_004026885.1 of Lyroderma lyra. Classification (NCBI taxonomy): domain Eukaryota; kingdom Metazoa; phylum Chordata; class Mammalia; order Chiroptera; family Megadermatidae; genus Lyroderma; species Lyroderma lyra. Next base: position 117,063 of record PVJL010003018.1, on the reverse strand, counting down.
CAAACAATGCTTTTGGCTCTGACATTGTTAACTGGATTATTTTTAATGAATAGATCAGACAAGCATGTACACACACAAACACACAGGGCTGAATACAAATACGTGGGTCTCATGATTCCTTTACACGAATAATTGTTACTCTGAAGTGGTACAAATTTGGGACTGAGCTCCTGAAGGACTGGATCCAGGTTCCAGCATGGCAGTGAACTCAATCAGTGACTTTGAAAGTGTCATCTTTCCTCTTTGAACCTCAATGTCCCCATTTGAAAAACGATGGGTTCGGATCCAGGATGTTCCCTTCAGCTGTGACATTTTATCACCCCTGAGTCATGTGTACTACTTCACCCTATCGCTATGGTGCCAAAAGCTCATGTCTTTTCATTTCCCCCACTGAGAATGACTGATAGCTTTATCTTTAGCAATCTCATTACATATTTTTACATATTTGTTAGCGATTATGTTTTCCTTCCATCACCTTTCCATGTGAATGAACATTATAAGTTATCTTCATCTTCCAAAGTTTTACCCTCATTTTTCACTATTTTCTTTCATGGCTACTTTTTGAATACTATTTCCTAAAACCATGTAGGGTAGTGGTTAAGAGTGGCCTGGGTTTCAAGCCACTTGTTCAAGGTGAAATGTTGGACAGGTCACTTCACACAGATGCGTTTAAGTAGTCTCATTCATAAAATGAGTTTTATAACAGTGCTAAGCTCTTCAATGTAAGCCTTAGAGAAAGCACCTTCAGCACATGTTGGATGTCAGGCAAATGACAAATGCTATTTATATTATTATTTGGGGTGTTGTTTCTGACACCTTCTCATCTCCACAATGTCCCAGAAAAGTAGTGCTTCCAATACAATTTACCCAAATGAAATTAAACAAGGCTAGATAAAAAGACACAATTCCATTTAGGGAGTCATGGTACTTAATTTTTTATAATAAACTAAATGACTGATGTGACTTATATTTTTGATCATATCCTATGCCCTTGTTTCAACTGCCGATAACCGTGACTGCAGGAATAAACTTTCAGTATTTTTGGTTAAGAATTGACCTTCCTGAGTGAGGAGGGCTCTTGCCTTTTTGACATGAAACAAAATCATTTAAAGGACAAAGAAAACTACATATCTAAAAAAAAAAGTAAAAAGTGTGATTTCTTTTTAATTGGCATAGAGAAATCGGCCAGCTCCAGCACGACCTCTGGCTGGACACCGAACACAGCATCAAAGAGACATGGCTACAAATCCATCAGAACTCTCACCTGCTGCAAATGTAAGTTTTGCCAAACACTTAATTGTACAGACTTGACCATGCCCCTCACTGCTAATTAGGAAACTGGAAGTGTTACTGGTGAGACCGGTATTCCCTTCCTCGATAAAGAACTCACAGCTTCTAAATTCAAAGTTGATTATTTCCTTCCAAGCAACCCAATTTGTTAAGCCAGCCTGTGGTATAGGTTTCGGAATCTTGAGTGTGCGAAACTGTGCATGGAACTGAGATCAATGGCAGGGGTCTGCAGAAAGCAATGACGGTAACTGGCCGAGCTTTCCACTGGGATCTCCTTCCTGCTTTTCTCTTAATGATCCCTGCAGGAAATAAGCCCATGATTATTCTGTATTACTGTTCCAATCTACCCTTTCCTGTGGCCTTTTATACATTTGTCTCCTTATGCAACAACAAACTTATCCTTTTTCATCTTCCCTAACTACTCAAAGATCATTTCACTCACTTGGGTGCTCCTTCAGCTGTTTCCTTTAGGACTCTTAAGTGAATTTCATCAAACCTCAATGATTTCAACACATTCAATTATTGAAGTGTGCCTTAACCTGCCTTCTCCAGATGGGAACTCAACCACTTGCTCATTAACTGTTACTGTATTAGCATCCTGTGACTATTAACCTCTTGTCAAGAAGGCTGAAGAGAAAAGCTGTTAACGATTTCACAGCCTTCCTGCCTGCCTCTTTCTACTAAGCAGCAGGCCGCCGCCTCTAAGAGAATTCTCTTCTGTTTTGTGGACACATGAAAAGGCTGTTTCACCTCATTGTCTAGAAAAATCACGTTGTCTCATCTTGCATTTTCTGATGTGTACCTCTAGTCCTCCATATTTTTATAGCTGTTTTTAGACTCTTCTTACTAATCGCACTAAAAATAAATTCCTCATTAAAATTGTACATCAACATCCACATCCTCGTATAACTTACTTTTATATTTAACCTTCAGCCACTGAACACAGATGCTTAGAATCATTTCATCCTAGATTTGCTAAGGGATATTACTTTTTTATTTACTCACTGGTTTACAAGGACAATAAACACATAGACATAGTTACTATCTTTTCCCCTGATTTTAATTTGGGAAATTCTAATTGTTCTCTTCTAGAAGAGAATAAAATAGAAATTTCATTCAAATCTATCAGTGCGACTTTATCACCCTATCTGGGAGCATTTCATCCATCTACTCTTTGAACTCACTATATCCCTCCATGCACCAGCCTCTCAGAACTGTGCTGTGTCTGCTTCAGCCACTGTACTTGCATTAGTAGGCTCTCATTCAAACAATCCAGACACAGAGTCAATTCACTGTGCTGACCAGCAGTATCCCCAAATTCTCAGAGGACACACTGGCTCCCCTGGTTAAGTCCAGTAAATCCTAAATAATGTTCAACACATGCCCTGGAAGTCACAGGAGCAAATGGGCAGAGGGTCTGAAGGGAGGATCTACATAGGCCTGTTTTTTTTAAAACAATGTTTTTGTTGTTGCTATATTTAAACTGTCTGCTTAAGGTGTATGTATTACATTAAGCGTTCACAGCCATGGAAACAAAACACAAATCCTGTTCACTGAAGGAAAAATAGACCTCTTCTTACTTCTCCACCTCCTAATACTTTATTGCTTCTCTCCCTTGGCAGCTGTCTTGCTTATTAAGGAAGGAAAATGGCACAGGAAGCTGACGGTATTGGAATAGAAAAACATAGTATGGGTTACACCTGGGGATAACTGCTTTTAGAAACGGTCAAGAAACAGGGGGGACTCCACCACATCTTTTAGGGGTCATCTGGGCCAGCAGTGCCTGCTTAGTGGGCAGTTACTTGAGGCAGCTTAATAGGCGTCTGCCCAGGTGCTATTCTTCTCCACTCTCCAGAGAGGAGATAAATGCTTTCTTCCCATTCATGCAGATACTGAATAAAAGGTCATCCTATTTCAGAAAACACGTGAAAAGTGATATTTGAGTTTAGTCATTTCTAAATAATGATTTTCTTCTTTTTCTTGAATGCTGTTGGGGAGTGGTGAGGCAGAACTGTGTGACTATAAAAATAGCAGTTTTTAAAGTTATGGATAGACCAGACTATTTATTGAAAGAGGGAACAGAAAAGAATTGTGAGAACAGCTGCTTTGGAAGTTTGGAAAATTTTTTATTGACTCGTAAAATGTTATAGTGAGGGAGAATCTAAAAATTTATGTTAGAAATGAGGAAACTGAGGCCCCAGGAAATTAAGGGAATTGCTCAAGGTCATTCAGAGGTTTGTGCCATTTACGGGGCTGAAACCAAAGTGAAAACCAGTCTGATGGGTATTCAAGTGTATGGCATTGTCTCATGCTTTTCTTTTCAAATGTTAACCTATTTTGTCAATGTGGCCTTGTATGGGGGGCAATTTTTAGCCTGCTCCATGGTTGTCTGAATCCAAAGTAGTATAGTATAGGAAGGTCATCTCTTTATTTACTAAATTTATTGGGGTGACATTGGTTAGTAAAATTAAATAGATTCTAGGTGTACAACTCCACAGTACACTGTCAATGTGTTGCATTGTGTTTTTCACTACCCAGAGTCAGTTCTCTTTCCATCACCATATATTTGACTCTCCCTCTTTCCTCCACCACCCACTTTCCCCCTTTCCCTATGGTAACCACTAAACTACTGTCTGTATTGTCTGTGTCTATGAGTTTCTGTTGTGAAAAGATCATTTTTAAATCACCAAAGCCTCCAAATCATTGGGTCAGAAGAGATAAAGTAAAGGAGGCATGTCCAACCTGTGGCCCAGGAGGGCTTTGAATGCAGTTCAACACAAATTCTTAAAACATTATGAAATTTTTTGTGTGTGTGACTTTTTTCCTTTTTAGCTCATCAGCTATTGTTGATGTTAGTGTGTTTTATGTGTGGCCCAAGACAATTCTTCCAATGTGATCCAGGAAAGCCATCAGGTTGGACACCCATGAACTAAATACTCTTACTACCTTCAGGTAAACCTATAGCAACCCCACTCTGCAAAGTCTTACAGCATAGAAGGTACCACAGCTGGTTCACACAACTTCCTTGTCATCATCTAACTTTACAGCCTAAAAGGACACTGTCGTTCTATGGTCCTGACTGTGGCAGCAAGTTGAATTATGGACTCTGCACTCATGTATCTTGCTTTGTATTACAGCTGCATTACAGCAAAGTTATAAGATATTGTACGCATTTGAAATCTAGTTGAAAAGCAGGACAGGAGGTCAGTACAAGTATTAAAAGAGCTTTCTGATAAAACTGCAAAAAGTGTAAATAACGTCTTCAATTCATATTAGCCAATCCTTATATTCACTTCCTGAATTTTCATATTTGGAGCTTTGTAAAACAGTGGCATGTCTGCATGGAGCAAAGAAAATTCCCTTTAAAACCCCCACCCCCAACCCATCAGTCTTGGAAGCCTGACCATGATGAGGACCTTCAGTCGGACATTTACTGAGCATTCACTGTGAGAGTCCTATGCTATGTTACCCAGATACAGGAATAAACAAATAGAGTCAATGGAACCCTCAGACTTGGGAAGCTCAATTCTAGTAAGGGAAATAAACCTTTAAAAAATAAATCAGGGCCTCATCTAAATGGTTTAGTTACAAATCATTTCATCATCTTATTTCTGCACATCTAGAAGACATATTCTTATAAAGCAGGAAATAACCTTTAAACAATGATCTAGTCCATCTTGCTGGCTGTAGGCAAAAATAAGATTTAACAGTGACTGCCATTTAAGGAAATGAGCCTCTTTCCAATAGTCTCTCTACTATTTAACCATCCTTACTATTAATACATACTTACATTACTTGTAGCCTAAACCCCTCATGCTGTAATTCAAGTTTCCTTCCTTTCTTTTATTGACTCTTTAAAGAAGATGATAATCATTTCATAATTTCACTAATTTAACTGGAAGATCATCTTAGTTTCTTGTTTTCTGGGATCCGTAGATTTGCTTTATCATAACCAGGTAATATGCATAATTTTCCTCTGAGTCTGTCCTAATCAGGGAGTGTGCGCACAGCAGACACTTAGAAGTATTTGCCAAGACATTGATCAGCACTGAATATGAGAGAGGAATGCTAGGAAGAAGTATCTGTGCTTACATGCCAGCACTCCAGGATAGCACCTCTCTTTCTAGTAACAGTCTTACAGGGAGCCCCTTGAGGGACTGAGCACCATGCTTCTACATCTCCTTAGCTCTTTTTGTGGCATAGGATCAAACAAGGTCAATAGCACCTTGGAGGTCTTCAATCATCTTGAATGAATGAATGAAAGAAAACTGGCTTCCACTCTTCCATAATGACCTCCATTAACCCCTCCTCATATAAAAATATTTAATATTTGAGTGACATTAATGTAATGGCCTATAATTTTTGTCAAGTCTGTCTTCATTTTCTTTTGCCTTCTTCCACATCTTGTTAAGGTCCAATGATTCACTCTTGTACAGATTTGTAAAGGAAGAAATTCCACCAAACCCTTCTTGAGATTGCATAAAAAGTCCCTGATTCTGTATCATAAGAGCTCAGATTACACAAACATTTAAACAATGTCAGCTCTCTGAGCATCTCAAGATAAAAGTACTTATAGAATTTAGGTAATAATTTCTTGGCTGTAATGTTTCTAAGAGCTATACAGTCAGATCTTTAAACTTAGATAAGGTAATATATATTGGCAAAATTTATAGAAACAAAATTCTACAAAGCAATTTGGAAATAATAATATGTGCTACTGAAAACAAAAATATAGTAAATTATCTTGAGTAAAAATCCAGGAATCAGCAACTCTTGACCACCAAATCAGTAATCCTTCCTAACGAGAACTGTGAGAATTATTTCTCCCATGTGCTTGCCAACATAAACATAGTTACTGTTCAAGGATATAAAAAGTAGAACACGAGAAGGTATTAAATTCATGACATGGTTCTATTTTTTCTAATTTCATTTATAAGTTTTGTAGGGACTTAAATAACCTAGATTTCATTTAAGCATACCTATGTGTTACAAAAAGTAGCTATCATAATTTCCAGTTAGGTATATTTGAAGTTTTTTCAAATGAAGCATTCTTTTGAATTCAAGTACTTAAGGGGATTAAAAGTATTTATCAAGATTTGGTTCCATTAGGCAATCTCAATAGAATCAAGTTTTCTGAGGAAAAAAAGAAAGTAAAACCAAGTATTAAAACATTTCTATGCAAATATGGTAAGGAAAGTCCCATAAAATGAAGCTTAGAAAAAAATAACACATAAATTCAATTATTGTACCAAATAGCCACAGAAACATGCAGAAACATGGTCACTCAAGTAAATAAATTATTCTGATTTTGCTCCTAGCTGACACAAATTACTCATTTCCTTGGACTGGATACAAGAAGGCTTCAGAGCAAAAGAAGAAATGCGATCAAAAGCAAAAGAAGAAAAGCACACCACTCATTATCTGCCAGCCTCGCAGTAACTGGCCTTTACCGTCGTCCCTCAGCCCCCACAGCCCTGTAGGAGGTGCCCACTAGCCAATCTCTGACATGCTTTAACAATCCCATTCAGACTTGAATTCCTTGTGTGGGCTCCTGCAACAGTTCTCCGTGGTGGCACTGTGACTCATGACCAATTGTGCCTCTAGTCATTTGTTACAAATAAACTACTGCAGTTTGTAAGTGATTTACTATTTTTAAAAAAGTATTTACAACTAACTAGTAGGGCCTGGGTGTTGACCAACCAGAAAGGAGTCCGGCCTGATCGGTCGCCGCTGTCCCAGGTGCTGGATGGCGGGGAGGTGGAGAAGAGCTGTGTAAGTGCAGAGGGCACCAAGAGGTGGTGGGCTTGGGAACCGTTTGTTTTGATCAACCAGGAGGGAAGTGTTTTGGCATTTTAACAACCCAGTATGTCTGTCTGTTAGGGTGATAAAAAGATGAATTTTCTTTTTGATAACCCTATTAGCCTCGCTCATGTTTCCTGCTGTGTTTTCTTGAACAAAAAAGGTGGTGAAGTAACATGCTGAAATTTACACATAACTCACGGCTTTTCTCATCTGTGAACTGAAGGAAGTATGCCACATATAAAAATATAAAGGCAGGGTTACAATTCTGTCCTCCTACTCTCACACAATATATTAGTTTGCTAGGTCTGCCATGACATTAACACAGACTGGGTGGCATAAACAACAGAAGTTTATTTTATATAGTTCTGGAGGATGGAAGCCCAGGATCAAGGGGTCACCAAGATTGGTTTCAGGTGAGGACCCTCCTCCCGGCTTATAGGTGGCCACCTTCTTACTGTGTGTTCATGGAGAGAACCAGCTCCAGTGTCTTCTCTCTTCTTATAAAAGGACCGGTCCCATTGGATCAGGGCCCCACCCTTTTGACCTCACTTAATTACCTCTCTAAAGGCCCTATAGCTAAATATAGCTACATTGGGAGTTAGAGCTTCAAAATATAAACTGGGGGGAGGGGGTACACAGTTCAGTCCATAACACAGACCAAGTGAGAGAAAGAAAGAGGTCTGCTCCCAACTAGTCTCTGCTCTGACCCACGTAAGCGAAAGGGAATTCAGGATTACCACCGCAGGCAAAGGATATTGAGTAAGCAGATCCCGACTGTAGAATCACCTGCGCATGTACTCATATGGAGTCAGATCTCACGAAGGCCTGGGCCCCCCTTTGGCTAAAACCACAACTAATCACTGCCACTGTGCATTCAAATTAGCAACCAGCAATTACTTGGATTCCAACTGTATTCGCAGACCAAGGGAATAAACGAAAGCATAAGATCCACATAGCAGATAAGTGTTCCTATGGATCACCCAGTAAACATTAGCTCGTTTCCATCTGATCAGCGTGGACCAGAGTCTTCATGACCGCCATGTAGAATCTGCACAGGTAGAAACACCACTCCATAAATACCACTGTAACCCCCACTTCCTCATACCTCTCTGCCATGATTTCCATGGAAACAAGAATGTTCCCATCAAGCAGCCTGACCTGAAGCAGACTGGGCCCTGGTAACCCTGGTGCAGGGAGGTACAATGTAAATGTAACTGCTTCTTCTTCAATGTTATCAGTTCCAATTTCACTTAAGAGCCTCCTCATTCATACCTGACTGTGATAAACATCTGGGCAACAGGATGCTCACATAAAAAATACAAAATAGTGACCACAGAGTAAAAAAGATAAACAAGTGGGAAATCACATGGCATTTTAATTCTAGAAAAACAGGGACATAGCAGAAAATAAATGGTTGAACCCCTGAAAAAATGAATACTAAGATTCTAGGTGAATTAAGAGAGTATATGAGAAGATACTGAAACAAAATTCTGGATGGCATATGGAAGTGCAAAATTCTCCATAGAAGGAAATGGGAAGATCAAAGTCAGTACAATATATAGACAGAGCATAAAACTAACTAGTTAACAAATGCATGTCGAATATTACATAGAAGTCCTCTCTGTCCTTAGCTGTCTGAGCCTCAGTTTACTCATTTTTAAATAAGTTACTTTATTTGGTATTTAAATGGTGTTACTTATTTTATGGGTTAACTGCAAGGATTAAAGAAGCACACTTCCACACAGAGAATGTAACAGTGCCTGATACATTGCAAGACACCTATAAACATCTGCTGGAGAAATAGATTAACAATATAATTAGTAGCTATACTTTTGATGCTGACTTGGGACTGAAACCACCACCTACAATAGCAGCAATGCCATCAGTTGTAAGGTATACAAGAATGGAAATCCTTTCCCAGCCTTAGACAGATGAGTAGCAGAGATTTGGGTTAAATATAAAATTATTTTTTAAACTACTACAAATATCCAGATGCCACCAATTTGGACCCAAGGTCACCATGGTGGAGCACACTCTCCTGGAGCTGACTGTCTTATTTCTGTTAGTGTTGATGCAGGAGACATCATTTGCATGGGGGCTACTTCTGGCCTTGTATTTTTTTAGCAATTTTTCACATGAAACTTGTCCCCAGGTGACGGGCCAAAGGACAATTAGGGCAGCTATCCCTGATGAATTCTGTTTCCAGCTGTTCAATGGGATCATACTTCCGTATGCTAGAAAAGCTTTTTGCCAACTTACTAGAATGGAGTTTCTTGTGCTGCTCATGGCAGCAACTACGTTGCAGAATTCAGGTGGTAGGCCCCTGCATACTGCCCCAACAAGAATCATCTCTTCCTTTCAGAATGGTTTAGGAAAATCTTTTTTTCCCTTGAGTATGTTTGGAGGTAATATTAATTCCACAAAGCAGATGGGCAGCTAAATCCTTTGAAGTTGCTAAATATACTTTGAGAGCAAAAAATAATTTTTATACAAAGATGAATGTTAAATTTGTATTTCAGTTAAATTGTTGTTAATATTTACAAAAGTCAAATGTCAAAAGCAATGAAAATCATCAAACTGTGTGAGCAAAATTAAGCATTTCTTGTAAAAATTGTAGAATTTAACGTAACAGAGCTGTCCCTTGTCCCTCTTCAGCCCAGGCCTGAGACGTCCAGCTCTAGGCCCAGAACTTCAGAGGGCTCTCCTTTGACCCTCCTATAAGCCATCTTTCAGGACAAGAGGCCGTGTCTGTGCAGAATCTGTCTCCCCTATGCTTCCTGATGTTTTGGGTGTGGACTACGACTTTTCTTCCAAATGGCCTGGAGCCTGCTTCTAGGACCTACACTGACTTCTGTGTGTACCCGATGCCCAAGGAGTGGGCAGCACATAGTGTGGACAGGGTATAGACAGGAAAGCTGGAGAATCTATATGGGTTCGCTGAGGTCCCTGGGAGGATGGGAGGATGGGGCTCAGGGAAGGAAGAGGAGGGGAGCTGCCCAAAGGACTGGGCTGCAGACCAGGACTTAGAAACTAGTTATCCTCACACCACCAGGAGCCAGTACACAATACCAAGGAATCTGAGATTTATAAACCCAAACTTGGTCTTCCAGAACATGGTGAAGGTATGTTCACCAAGGTAAGAGAGTGGGGCATAATTTATTTTGCATTTTGCTAGCTTGATTTATGACTTTCATACATGTTTAGACATGTGAAATACCAGGCACCACTTGTGCTCTCACTCGGCCCCGTAAATGTTAGGGGGGAGGGCTATACCAAAGTTAACTAGAAAATTACAGGATGACAAATGAGCAAGTAATTACATTAAGTTCTGTTCATTTCTTTAGCAATGCTAACATTTCAGCTAATAAGCCATAGTAAGAAATAGCATGTTTTTGAAGTACTCTTCTAATTTTTTTCAGAAAAATTAAAAACATCTATAACATTAGAGATTACAGTATAAGAAACTCTCATGTACCTATAATATAGCTTAATTATAACTGATTTGCAGCCAATAAGAGTTCACATTTACTCGTAATCCTTTCTTTAGATTATTTAAAGCAAATTGTATATTTATGTCAGTGTTTATATTATATTCTGGTAAGTACCCTTCAAGTAATTATACATAACCACACTTAAAACATGAACTATTAATATATCACATGTTCAAGAAGTACACAAATCTTCCAACTATCTCATATCTTCCAACATATCATTTTGTTTTTCTTTTCCCTGTTGGTTCTAATCCGGATCCAATTTAGATCCATACACTGTCTCTTGATAATTCTTAATCTATAGGTTTTTCTCCCTACCCCTTTTTCCTTCTTTGCAGTTTATTTGTTGAAGAAACCAGGTTATTTGTTCAAGAGAATTTCCCTTATTTTGGATTTTGCCCAACCTGTCCTCATGATGCTTCCTGCAAATTAGTCACTAGGTCTGCAGGCTTGATTAGATTCAGTCTCAGTTTTCAGCGATATGTTTTCATAGGTGGTACTGGGTACTTCCATCAGGAGATACAGAACAGCTAACTGTGAGATTTAGCAGCCAATAATGATTATGTCTAGATCTGTTATTTCATTAGGAGTGTAAAGTATATACCAATTATAGCATTTTTCATTTATTAGCTGAAAAATCCTATAAAGAGAAACCCCTCCCTGCAACAGAGATTTAGTTAACAGTACTTAAAGGAAAGACAGGATTAATGCTCGATTCTTTTCCTTTAATTTATCAGGTTTGAAAATAATGAGTTGGTTCCCTAGCACTCTCTAAAGGTTGTGTTGGGATTATTTTGTAGCATTATGAATAAAAAGATTTAAACATAGCTGATACATTTCAATACATTGCTGCAGTTACTTTTACTGATGCACAAATTGAGACTGGTATAAGCCTTTTTGAATTGGATCAGGAGTCCTTTTTATCAACAGTCTCATGATAACAATACAACACTAGCTACAAAAATATGATTACTGAAAACAATTCATTTGTGTTTTTAGATAATTGAATTTGTCCCTTTTTATTTATTTATTTGACATATAACACTGTGTGAGTTTCAGGTGTGTAACATAATACATATTTCTTTTTGTCCTTAATACACTCTACTATGAATGTACAAACTTCTATGTCTTGAAATACTTCACATGATGCTTTTCTGTGTAGTTTTGTCATCACTAAATTTACAGGTAGATGTGTTCTGCTTTCAATTTTTAGTATGAATTAGATATTACAATAAATTATATTAAACATTCACATAGTTCTAAACTCAAATCCTCAAGACAAAGTTTACTCAGAGAAATCTAGCTTCTATTCTCATCTGTCCTCTATTCTTTCTATCTGTAGTTAACTAATTTTAAAGGTTTTACTTTATTCTTCCAATCACATCTCTGTCCATTTTTGTGTTTACACATGCACATACACAAATCTGACTTCGTTTTTAGGTAAATTATTACACAATATATGCCCATCTTTCTCTACTTAGCACTTTTTTCTCCTTCGTCTGGTGAGTTGATGATTATATTCATATGAGAAAAACAGAAAATATTAATTAAACGATTAAAAATAAAGAAGCCTAGATGAGTATATTTTGAGAATTAGTATAGTAAAAAGAAGGTTGGATTCTACAAATCACCATATTTATATCTAGCACTCACTTCAAATTTAACTATAGAGGAATTTCTCAAATTGTTAAAGGTTCATTAATCAAGTAATTTTGGAAAAGGGCACAATAATATTTTAACTTAATTATTATCAAGTTTTAAAAGTTTTAGATTGAGTTAGCTTGAAAATATATGCCCAAAACAATGTTTAGTGTCTTATGCAAAATGACAAGGAAACTTTTCAGTCAGGTAGAACATGTCCCAAGCAATGAGTAGACACACATAGACTCAAAAACACCGGAAGAAAAATTTCATTACATATTCAAAACACTGACTATATTGTCTTATGCCAAAAATAAAGATTACATTGAAACAAATAATACATTTTTGACAATCTTAAAAATCTATTAATTTTTATAGCATACAATAAGAAGAGAATATATTTTAAGAAACAGACAGACCTAAGTTGAATCCTGGCTAAGCTGTTTAGTGGCTGTATGAACTTCTGCAAACTATTTAACCTCTCTGGGCCTTATTTTCCTTATCTATAAAAATATGGATACTAATACTAACATGTAAGCAATGAGATTACATGTTGAAGCACTCAAAAAAAGCAACTTGTACAAGGTCAATATTCAATAAATATTAGCTCACTTGTTCTCTTGTAAGAATCAGGCTGTCTCAGTTCAAATCCCAACAATAATACATTCAAGTATTATGATGGGAAAGTTATTTAACCCATATGAGCCTCAGTTTCTTCATCTGTAAAAGAGAGATAACCTGAATATCTTCCAAAAACAGTTGTTATAAGGATTAAATTACATGAAAAGGATGCATTTCTGTGTTTTGTTTCACTGCTATCTATCTCCCTAGTACTTCGAATAGTTTGGAACATGGTAAGTTCAACTTAAATGTTAAGAAAAAATGAGTTAAATATCTGTACCTCATACACCTTATGTTTAAAGAGTCATCATAGATGTATCAATTGTGCCTTTTTGCTGATGTTCACATCTCAAAAGTTCTCTCCTTGTACATTTAGACTAGTCCTTTGCCTTCCCAAGTTTTATTAAATGATGGATGGTTACTGCTTTCATAATCCCCAAGGTCCTGGCCCTTCCTGAACTGGACTTTAGGTACACTGAGGCAGTAACCACTGCCTTACAATTCTACCACTCAATTCTCTACCCAGTAGAGACTACTTAGAAAGTCTGGGTTGGCAGAATCTTGAAGCCATTCAATCTATTATAAAGACCTGTAGGGTATTTCCTGATAACAAAGCATGTATTTTGGTGACTGTTTCTGAATAGGCAGTAAACTTGTAAGCATTATATGTGTCATGCATATTGGACGTATACTAAATATATTACTACTTCACTGGAGACTTTCTTGACAATAATGTGAATTGCTGAGGGAATAGAAATCAATTCTCAAAGTGTTTCTGACATCAAAGGTGACCGCTGGGCTTCAGGAAAGGGTTTCAAAGTAAGACTGACTTGTGTGGCTGAGATATTCATAACATCAACACTGCTGTGAGCCCAGGCATTCTCACTGCCCAAGATGCAAGAGAATGACGAAGGCCTGACTCAAATGGCTATGAGGGCCTCAAAGGAACTGAGCTCCAGAGACACGTCGCTGTCACCTGCTTCTGAAACCCGGTGAGAATACTCATGCCTTGAGGCCTGTCTTTGTTTTCTGTTCTCTTAACCTAAAATGTTCTTCCATCAGGTCTCTATTAAATCCTCACCTACACATAATTTCAATGCTCATCTCCAATGAGCCTCTTTCTTGCTTGCAGAGTTTTTCCTAGGTCATTTATTTTTTTCCCTTTTTGTCAGCAAACATTCTATTTTGTTAGTTTTTATTTAAGTGTGACTCTATTTTTACCTTTACCATAAGATCCTTAGGGGCAGGGTACATGACTTATGTATTTTGTGCCCCCCATCCTGCTTAGCACAGAGTCAAACCAATTTTGTCATTTTTCTTAAAAAATATTTGTCATACTTTGTTCTAATAGTGCCTGCAAAATCTCACTCAGTGTAACAATACTATCTGAATAAAAAAATTTTAATTGAATAAAATTAAAATTAATTAGAAATCTGAACATTATTTAGGTAAATTTGATATATCAGGATGGCCAAATGCTATCCACTGCGAGAACTCAAGAAATGGTATCTTAGAACAGCAACATGGACCATTGGAAATACTATTTTATTCATTTATTACAACCTTTACTAAGACCCTACTATGAGCCTACAATCATAAGAAGTTTACAGTCTACTAGGGGCGAGTACAGTCTATCACATGTCATATTGAGGTCCAAAAATCCTAACAAGAAAAAACAGAATTATGTGGTTAAAATCTATATAGTAATCAAGCAAGGAAAGTGTGTTATTATATAAGGAATCAGGGAGAAGGCTAATCTGGAACTGGGTTTTGTTAACTAAATACATATTGTACAAGTCAACTGCAAAGAGGAAATTGGGTTATGTGAGTTAAATTCAATAAATATACAGTCAATGCAATAAATGTAATTGTAATTTGATGGTAGTCTAGATGTCTGCAAACACCAATTTAATCATTAGCCCAGCTGGTTTGAAAATGCAGTACAAAAATATACTAAGAAAGTAGAGGCTATAATAGAAGCACTAAAAATACAATGATTGGACCTTCCTTATAAATTTTGAAATGAGATAATGATAGTTACCAAGTTTTCCATTTAATTTGGTATGACTGTATTTTTCCCTTTGGCCCAAATTTTTCTTGGGTACGATCTAAGTCAGGTGATGATCAAGTTTAAGTAACGCCATCAGTGGCAGAACATGTAAAGTATGATCAAGGCTCGGATCTGTATGAAATACAATTGCTTCCGATATCACTTGAAACTTCACTTTCTATCATGGGTCATAAACTATGAAATAAGTAAATAAGGAAATAGAGAAACAGTTGACCAGAAGTCAAAAGTTCTGGGCTCTATATGATTGAGATCTACCTAATCATGTGACCATGAACAAGTTACTTCATTTTCTAGGTTTCAATATTGTATTTATTTAAAATGTGATATTACAATATGTTCTGCCTACAATGCATAAAATTATACTGAGAATGAAATGAAATAGTGTAAGAAATGGTTTTGGAAACATTGAAAAATAAAAGAGATGTAAAATGCCATTTTTGTGGCCATGTTAATATCGATATTAATAAAAATGCTTATTATAAAACCTAACAGCGTGCAATGTTATAGGAACTACCTATATAAAAAGAAACTCCTATTTGTATTTTGAGAAAATGCATCTTGTCACTTGCTACTACTTACAAACAACAGGTGAAAACTTTTGATCAGGAGAAATGTGAAAAGAATTCTGAAGTACAATTTAATAAAAATTGCCACACATTTCTTTAGTCAAAATTCCATGGCTTCAGTATAGCTAGTTCCCTACTTTATTTTGCAGAAACATTCTTAAAAGCCCGAGGCTGTCTGTTAGTAACAGATGTAGACATTTATAACAAGGATCATCTTAAATGAATTATTTTCACAAATGAAACAAAGGATCCCCAAAAACAGTTTCAAGTGTTTACAATCAGCACGCGAGAGACATACTCTGTGGGAATACCATTCATTAAACGCACTGCCTATAAACCAAACAGGTAATCAGAACGACAGTCCCCACTACTGAGACTGCCACCATGGCCAGACTGGCAAAAATGGTATCTGGGGGTCATAAAACACTCTTTGAAAGTAAACTTCACCTTAAGGGAAGTGAACTTTCAAGGCGCCAAATTCCATTTAGTGCCCTGTAGCCAGGAATTCTGCTAAGCATGTTCTAGAACAAGCAACTCATCTTTTAGAGTGAGTATTCTGTCGTAGAAGCCCAGAAATGAGAAATTGGGTCTCCATCCTCCCAGGCCATCATGGTTTATAACTCTAGGAATGAGGACTATTATCAACATTTTAAAGATCCCCCCAAATGGTCATTCTACTGCCTATCTTGAAAGCCAGTTTATATCATAAACATACTATCTTTAAATTCATCCATATATTTAACCTCAGTCTTTCATAGTAAAATGCTGGCTGCGCCTTTTTGTTTTGGTGAAGGTATTCATTCTTGTATTCATTCATTCATTCTTTCTCCAACAAACAAATATTTATGGACTGCCTGTGATGGCAAAGATCACCAGGGATGTGAGAAAAGTTCTCTGCTCTTTGGATAGTCTTGCTATATGATTCAGTAATCCCTTTCCTACTTTTATGCGCAAAGGAAATGAGGACACATTAAGACTTGAGCATGAAAGTTGCATGATTATAGTAGAACTCTGTACTAATCAAACACTGAAAGAAACTCATCAAACAAATGATGGTACCTCTATACAATGGAATATTACTAAGCAATACTAACACCTGCAACAAAAGGTTGGATCTGCAAAGAGATGCTAAGTGAAAGAAGTCAGACACAAAAAAAGTTAAATACTTTGTAACTTCAATTATAAGACTTTCTGGAAAAAGCCAAACTACAGGGAGCTAAATCAGATCAGTCCGTGCCAGGGGCCGGGGGTATGGAGAGAGAACTGACAACAATGGAGAACACGGGAACTTTGCACGTGCATGAAATAGTCTATTTCTTGACTGAAGTGATGATTACATGATGATATATGCCTGTCAAAACTAATCAAACTATACACCTAAAAAATGAATTTCCTATAAATCTGACCAGGCAAGCATTTATTGTTGAGAGCAGCAATAAGTTTAGTTTCCAATTAATAACAAAACCATATTCTTCCGTATTTTGCATGTATTTCTTAAAAGAAAAGGTGTGCTGGAGCAGGGATAGTTAACGCATTGAGAGTTACAATAAGTAATTGAAAAAAATGTACAGAGGAAAGACTACGATGTTTTTACTGATGGCTCTTTCTTCAGAGAAATCATTTAGAAGTGAAAACAATTCTGGTTGTCATAAAGTTCTCTCTTCAGGCTTTTTCCCGCACCAGTTCAAATAAATCCTAAAGCAGACAACATCAGATCCAAGAGCAATAATGGTTATGTCTACCGCAGATGATCTCAGCTTCCTTTTGCCAGTCGAGTTCCTCGGCATTCCATTTTGGCCATCCTCAACACAAATATTTCATCCGGACTTGGCAGGTTTCTAATCTCAAGTTCTCCAGAGTAAGGTAACCAAAACAGAACTGATGAAAGCGCAGTCCCACAGAGCTTCACTCTGATGACAACGTTAAGAGCTAGGTCCTCAGCATAAAAGCCTGGTTGTTAAAGCTTCAAGAAAGCTTGGTTGTAAGTACAAGAACAACTTAACCCAGTAAGTGCATTTCAGTTAGACACTGTCTTTTAAACAGCATAAACACATTGCAAAACCATAAGGCACTTCAACTTCCTCATCACAAATGAGCAAATTGAGAGCCAGAAAGGTCAAAATACTTAACCAAAGTTATTAAGCTAGTTGGAATAGAACTAGAAGCAGGTTGTGGAATCCCCATTTAATAGTAAAGTGCTCTTTGAAATGAAATTGGAACTATACTCTGTGTTAATATTGTTTTATTGAGCAGGGATGAATAATAGGCTAACATAACATTTATGTTGTCTACTCAACACCAGATAGCTCTGTTAAGAATTTAAGAAGAAACTTGTGGCAGTGCCTTCATGTCTCACGCAGAAACAGAAATACAAAGAGATGAAAGAACATTAAGTTCTTTCAGCATTAAGTTAATAGTTTTTCAGGGAGCTGAACCTTCTTTTTATTCGTTCTCAATATAGTTGGTTTTAACCTCCCTCTGCTTTGCTCAAGAGAAAGCTTACACCCTAGATCACTAAGATACAAGCTTCTGACGCCAACATATGCTCCATATTAGGTTAACCAGTCATTTTAAAAGCTGCCATTTTAAAACCTTTTCTTCCATCTGTTGTAATGCGAAGAAAATTTATCATTCACCCAATGTCGCTCTGCCATTTTAAACTTCTGGTAGTTTGACTCAGGAGAGAAGATGAGAAGCCTCCATTTCTATGAAGTCTCAGCTAGAAATATTGCTAATAGTGTGGCAATAGCTAACAACTCCAAACCAACAGAGAATTGCCCTGCATGTTCATCAGGAGGAATGGGGCACTCAGAGAGCCAGCCTCTGTGATAAGTTAACAGTGAAGAACTGCCTGAGATGGAAACAAATGTAGAAGAAAGCAGAAAGGCTCTGTGCTGTTGATTATCCGAAGGTCAATTGACAGCTTTTCTTATCTTGTTATGTTTTACTCCTCCTAAAGATGTAGAGAAAATGTTCTTTTAATGTACCAGTCAGGAGGGAATACGTGGGTAGAACATTTAAGGGCATATTATCTTCTTCAACACACACTTCTATGCCAGGTGTCTACTATTTCCAAATGGCAGCAAAATGAACCCTAGGATTCCATAAAGTCTCCAAAAGCTGATGATGGGAACAGCAAACAGCAAACAAGTTAAGCAGTAAAACTATCTCCATTTCTGTCCCCTTGAAGTTCAGCAGGTAGCAGACTGCACTTAAGCATAGCAATCAACTGTGATAGGAGAAATCCTTGTTATAGTAAGCAAATGAATGGCTTCAAGGCAGCAGATAACAGGGCAGGGAGAGAAGGTCAATACAAGTGACAGGAGTCCTGGAGGTAAAGAGTGAAAGCTTGTGCTCCATTTGAGTGATTTTTAACTATCCTAGTCAAAGATGGGCAACAAAGCTTAATTGTTCCTTTTACTTAAATTTACCCTGCACAGCATAAACACACACACACACACACACACACACACACACACGCACACACACACACACACACACACACATGCACACACACGCACACACACTCCTGAAATGTGTAGAATATTTCAAGGCTACAGAGAAATACTGATTCCCGAAAATGCTTTTGGTGTGATGTGGTTTGCTAACTGTCAATAGTTTACAAAATATGTCTGCCTGGTTGTGAGTCTATCAGGTTGAGTCTAATTTAAAGCTTCAAACATACTGTAGCATAGAGCTGTCACATGATAAACATATGTATTATTATTGCTAGTATCACTACACAATCATTAATTTCATCTGGCTTGATTTAGGTCTTTGCATGATAACAGGCACATTATAAATAGGAAGTCTGGCTGTCCTAAATTTGGACCAGATTCCCCTTTGTTTATAGCTAAGCTAAAAACACGTTGTTATGTTCATATATGTGCATAAGGCTTCTCCATCTGAGTTACACGTTCTTTTTAGGACACATACTGTGTTCTAGCTTATTGTACTCACTAGTGGTGGATTGTCTGATAAGAACAACAGCTTTTAGTAATAATCTACATATTGATTAGATTGTTCTGTAATACAAGTACGAATTATATATGGTTTGCATGAAATCAGTATTCTATAGTGTTATATATTTCTTCACAAATCCTTTTTTTTTTTTTTTTTTTGCTTTTTGGTATGTGGGTAGCTCCCTGACTGGGAATCGAACCCAGGCCGCAGCGCCGACAGCGCCAGCGCCAAAGCCCCAAGCCACTACACCATCAGGGAACTCCCTCTTTTTTTAATCATGGTTATTTCACCTCATACCCTACCACATAGAGGTAGTGTTCCCAGAAGTGCTTCTCCAGGTGAAGCTAGCTGATGCACAAACACTTCCTTCACTCATGGTACAGTAATGAAGCAGGTGTTCAAACACTAATTACCTTTACCTAGGAGGGAGAGCAGTGACATAGTGTCAGTCCACACCATTAACCTTGGCTGGCTGCACCATCACAATTCAAATAAACAGTTAGAGGGAGGGTGGAGACAGGTGGATATATTGGGGATCACCAAACTCATCCCATATAAAATATGCCCAGATGTGTATACCACACAATGGGTTAAACGAGCATTATGACATCTGAAAAGCTTCTATGATGTGTATCAACAAGTAAAACAAAGAAGGAACAGCACTAACGATTCCACCACCTGCCTACAAGGACCACCTTATTGAAATACTCCATTTATGGGGAAGGTGTAATTTGAAAGTATCTTTTTTCTTCTCTGTATTTAGATTTAAGAATGTAAATTGTCTCAATCAAGTTTGTGATGACTGCCCGAATCACCTTCAGTGCAGACAATTTCTGATTTATGAGCTTAGAGCTAATTAAGGACCATTATTTTTGTTTTGTTTTTTTTAATGGCCCAAATTTTGGACCACTGCTGATCATTATATCATAATCAGAGGTCAAGAGAGAGAAAGAGATTATGGATGAAGGTTTGGTGGTTACATAAAAGAGATCTACTCATTCAACCACTTTTATAGATTTTTACCACCTAAGTGATTCTATTACTCATTACCACAGGTAATCACAAATGTTCAAGTTTCCCTGGTGCCTTTAAATCACCAGCCCCATCAATTAGCTGTGATTTCATAAAAATCAAGCTTTGGACAAATTCTCTTCAATGGCTCATTCTGACACCTGAACTCTAATGCACACACACACACCTAATTGTCTCAGCTTCTTATGTACTCACTTCCCCTCCAATAACCTCACTTTATCCCTGAATCTGAGACTCACCATCTCCTTAACTGCTGTTTAGATGCTTCCACATCTACGACGTCACCAAACATACCAGAACAGGACTTCACTCAACTCAGCCCAGGCTTTAGTCTTTCATTCTCTGCGCTTCAAGTTCATAAAAGACATATTCTAAAGATACAACATGTTATCTGTTTAAATGTTCCCATGAACTTCCAGCATAGTGCTTGACTTGAAAAACTTGACCACTGGCATTTTTCCTGTTTTCCTTGTTATCACTTAGGCATGGACCCAGAATTCCTAATTCATGTCTTATGAAATTCAGAAGCTGGTTACCTTTGTAGCAGCTGTAAGTGACATAGCAGAAGTAGTACCCCCTCTAAGAATTAATCCTAATTTGCACCATCTTGGACCTTTGTTTGTTATACAGCCTTCAATACTATCTATAAAGGGGACTTTGTGATGCATTCTATTAGGAATTTATGACCAGAGATACTGTTTCTCTTTTTAAGAAGTAGTAGCTTTTGCCCATTAGGTCAGAGTTACATATCCTCTTGTGTTTTCCATTTTATCTTGTCTGCCAGGAATCTTAGAGCTAAATTAAATGCTCGTTCTCTGAAAACATGTTGGGCTATGTAAGTAATATTCCTTGTGACATTCCCCTTCCTGGTCTTTATTTTCCATTTTTATTTTATCAGTCTTACTCTAAAACTATCTTTTATTGTGGGACTTTTTACAAACTTTGAAAATGTAAGTTATTGGCACTCTTTTAAAAGTAACTTTATCTCACGAAAAATATTCAAAAAAGTCATTTCAGATATTATCATGTATAGAATAAAATCGTCAACCCCCAAAAAGGTGAAATTTTATTCAATAATTTAGGATACAGAAATTATTTATGTCCAAGGGTGATGCACCATAGGCATGTTCTGTAATACTGATAATTTTACAAGACTTAATACTAGGATTGTTTAAATAAGCATAACTAGAAGTATCTTAGAAATCACAGTTTAAAATGAGAAAGGCAATCAGAAATGGTTTAGCAGTCTAGTTAAATTATTGTGTAATGATCTTACCTGTCACATGTGCTTCCCCAACACCCCCCCCCACACACACACACACACCTTTTGCTCATTTACATTAGTTGTCTGGCTGTACTTGGACTTGAACTTTTCAGTTTCAATGATGCTTTATGTAAGAATATTTATTATATTGGAGGAAAAATCTTCACAACAGCAGTATGTAAAACCAACCATTGTTTGTTTGTTTTACATATAATTATCTTCTCTTTCAGCCTATGATGAAGACTTAGCCATTGTGCAACTTAGATTTTTATGAAATTGCCAGTTGATTTATAACAGATGACCTGGGACCATATAAAGATAACTTACTGTACCATGTACCTCATGCCCTATAAATCAACAGCTTAAATATAGAGATGTCTTAATTAGACAGGACAAGGATAGCAAAATCTGCCTCCTCCTTTCCTATATCATTAAAATGGCAAGTATTACAAAGCAATGCTTGTTTTAAAGTTGCTTCAGAGTGGGGATATATTATTTCAAGCTGGGAGTTTAAAGTGAAAGTTGTCATCAAACTGAATAAAAAAATCAAGCACAAAGTTGTATAAGTAATAGCCTATGAGGGGGTGGGACATGCATTTGTTAAAATATCAACTGATACATGTCTACAGCACCTCTGTATTATCATGGGCTTGAAGAGTTGAACGGGGTGTTAAATCATACTCTGAACACAGAGGAGTCATCCGTCCTTCCTACCCTGTCCTTCCAAGAAGGCTGTAAACCAGTGGTTCCCAAGCAATTGTACAAGTATCCTGGGGGATACATGCTGGGCCATTCAGGGGCATGAGAAAAATATTCAGTAATGGCAAAAAAACAAGTAAAAAATACAAAACATTTTAGTTGTGGAACAAAAAATGTTAAGTCTGAATCACCGTTAATGAAGACACTTCAAAATTCGACCAAATTACTGAATGAGGATTGGTGAGGGTGTGATTATGAACCTTTCTCCCAAACCGCTCTTCTACCAATCATTACGCACAGTTTCAGAACAATCCATGTGTGATGTTTCTAGAACTTTCCCAAATATATAAATACATCTGTAGCCAGACTATTTGATCAGTTTAGTTACTGAGTAAAAGTAAGTGCATTGTCTTTAATGGTTATTCTCTTCAACTAGTTTTTTCATTTAATGTTTAAATATTAGATCATCATCATGAATATTTAACTGCTATGAATACTGTAAAATTAAATCTGTGGTTTGTACTTTTAGGGTTATCATTTTTCTTTCCTAACTTACTACCTCATTTCCACTATTTTACACTATGATAGGCACTGAATAAAAGTGTCAGTATTTTAAAACAGCTATTTTAAAAACAAGGGGTACAATTTATAGAAATGGGTTTCAAAGGGGTACATAAGTGGGAAAAGGTTGGGAATCACCACTCTAAACCAATGTAGCATGCATTTATGGTATGAGTCACAATGAGATAAATTATCTGGAGGCTCAACTGGGGACTTTTCCCCACAACACATCTGAAAATTAAGAATCATTATAACAGCCTTATAATGAGGAAGCTATATTATCCATCACTGATCACATCCAAATCCCACTGATAATTTAAAGATAAGATCCATATAGTTTGCTTCTGAAAATTTAAGGGCAACTTCTCACACTTGTTTCTACCTAGAACTTCAGAGGGAGAAAAATCAAAAATTATTTTCCTGATCTTGCAAATGGTGAAGTGAAATATAGAAATGAAAATAAATTGTCCCACACAGGGTGCCCGTATCCGGTCCCAGTACTGTAATTGAACAAGTTAGTGGTTTTTTTCCAAGCAGCTGAATAGATTTTAAATAATAAGTTGAACCTTCACTAGCTCTACATTAACTACAAATGAAAATGGAAAGATTCTGACTGCTGAAATCAAATCTAAGACGAGCTACTTTTTCAGGGTCCTCCTCGCAAATTCAAGTGATATCTTTTTAAAGAAAAGGGGCTCACTGATTTTTTTTTTTTACTACTCCTAAATGTTTCCTCTAAGTCATCAGTTATAATAGCTCGTATACACCCTGTACCTTAAAATAGGATTATGATGATCTGACCAGTGAAATTTCATCCTCCTGGCTGGCCTTTCATGACATACCAATAAACCACAAATCCACTGACTCTTACTGTAAGATCCCTTGAAAAGCTGTCCAGAAAGAAAAGACAGCCAGGTTCGATAAAGCCAAGACTATATGAGGGACGATGGAAACATTTCAGAAAATTGGTCCAAACGCACTAAGATGGCTTGGCCAGAAGACAAGGTCTGAACTGTTTGGGGAATTAGCTAGTCAGATGCAACAGAAGCTTGCCCAATGGAGATTCAAGCAAAGGTATTACTGGTGCAGGGAGAGGTGCACCTGAAGGAGCAGCTCGGTTGATAACAGTACCTGCAGAACTGCTGCTGCAGGCCACGCATCTGCACCCTATTGCGTTCGGACTCCAGGGTCACCTCCCGTAACCGCTTCTCACTCTGAAGACGTAAGTGTCTCTCCTCTTCCAATTCATGTATCAGCTTCTCATGCTATGAAAGGCATAAAGAAAATGACTTTTAAGAAGGTGTTTCTTAAATATTATGACAAAAAATAATTAGTAACAGTTGTCAGTTACTAAGTGGTAATATGGATTTTATATATATATATATATATATATATATATATATATATATAATATACATATATATATATACACACATATATGTATATTAATTAATTTCATCCTTGTTACAACCCCATGAAATAGGTTCTATAATTAATCTCTTATTATAGACAAGGAAACCAAGGATCAGAGACATTTAAGTAATTTGTCATAAAAACTAGAAGGTAACAGGTTTTCAATCCTGGCTGATTTGACTCTAATGCTTAAATAATTTCCACTAAACCAGGTGGCTTCCTGTGCAGATATAAAGATCTATGACCCAATAATACTATCAAATGCATAATAATTCAAGTAATAATGACTAAGATCATTAGTGCCTGCTCAGAATTATTTCATCTCTTCAATCTCTGGTATATGCTTTAAAGTGAACATTACTGTGTTTTATTGAAGGACCAAGAATTTCAAGTTAATTAGATCATAGAGCTCAGGAGGAAAAGGTTAAAGAATTAGTTCTTATTTTGTCCAATTAGATTTTCACAGATAAAACTAGGCTAAACCACCCATTGTATTTATAAGCTGAAAAAACTTGCTCATCTCACTAATGGGCATCAGGGATGAAAACAGACTAGATGATTCAGAATAGATGGTTCAGCAAAACTCATTCTTAGACCTGGTAAAAAGCAAACCAAATCAGATCCTCCTGACATTAGCCATGCTAATGTTGTTTTTTTCTTTTGTTGCTGTTACTGTTTGTTTGTTTTACTTCAGCATATCATGCTGTTATAGTTATTGCTGTTACTAAACTGAGTACTTTACATATAGTATATATATTCTATGATGAAAACCAAAGACTCAATGCCTGATTACGAGTGAACTAAATTCTTAAAGGAAAAGAAGAGAAGCCGAGACCTCAGTTTCCTAATACATTAGACACTATGATTCTGTATCACGTTTGACCCAAGATGAAATAGAGTCCATTGCATAGGGCACAGTCACAAGAAGTGACAGCAAAGACGGATTTTCCCCAGCTCGAATTCATGTGTAAAAAGCTCCCTTGAGGATCCTGAAGGAAACATTAGATCATAATCAGGAAATGAATCAAGGTCACCTAAAAATACTTACATACCACCCTGCCTCTGTACCTGTGACCATGGCCTTCTGCTTTAAAAGCCCTCTGAAGTCTCTCAAAGCCTAGGGTTCCTTCCAGGCTCAGCTCTCAGCCATCCCTTCTAGATTGTTTCCCTTATCAATTCACTGTTATTTCCCTTCCTTGAGTTTCAACAGCACCTACTATCTTTACCACCCATTAGATCCTTACTTACGATTTTCTATTATTACTTCTGATGTACATTTATTATAATTCTCCAACTAGATGAAAACTTGCTTGAGTTTAGGACTATCTCTCATGTGCATATATTTGGTATTTAGCGTATTACCCAATGCACAGTAGGTCTAAAATAGATTTACATACTGATTGTGGAGCTGGCTTTTCGCTAAGTCAGGCCTGTAACTTCTATAGCTCTAATTTTCCAATGGTCCATTTTTAACCCCGGCAGTCAGTTACCTCTATTGGAATCAGAAAAAGAATAATCAAAATCAAATCTTTATTCTTTCACTCTCCAGTAGCTTTGGAAAGGAAGAAAACATGGTTGTGGAACAGAAATATACTCATTAAAGTCATACCTCTGTAGAAATAGTTAAAATGTCAAGTTTTAAAGTTAAATGTATTTACCACATAAAAAATAAAAATATAAACTCTTTACTCAGTTATTACCCATAATCAACACTACTCTCTGTATAGATTCATTGAACTAGAGGAAACATGAATAAATCTTATTATAGAACTGGGAAGACTGCTTTGATTCCAGAAACAGGCAATAAAAAATGGTGCATCTTAAATTTTCAAATGCACATCCTATAAAGAATGTGATTTTTGCAGAGAAAACGTCATCTTTCCTTCCTTCAAAAATAATGAATGCTATGTAAGCCTTGGTCCAAGATGGTGGATTAGATAAATGTTATGCTTTCTGCCTCCCAGAGTTACACCAAAATTGTAAATTATAGAACAATCAAGCTCAAGAATCCTTTGAAGACGAGCTGACCAGAACCCCTATAACTGAGGATATAAAGAAGAGGCCACATTGAGACTGACAGGAGGAGCAGAGATGTGAAACAGGCTGACTCCAAACCCACAGATCATGGTTGAACACTGAAGAGGCATCTTGGTGGTGGGAAAACCACCAGAAATAGGAGGAGTCACACCTCCACAACTGGCTGCCCAGCCCAGGAGTTCTGCCCAGAAGAAGAGTTTCCATAACAACAAGCAGTGAAAATCAGTGAGGATTCTGTTTGTCCACCCTGGTGAGATAGGAAGCAGGTAGAAACCTAGACGCTCTGTTAAAATGCCTGCACACACACTCACTTACAAACACTCACCAGGTCTCCAGTGGATAGGTGGCAACTTGAGAGGTGCCAGAGACATACCGGAAAAGACTGAGTTGTGTGGTTTTGCAGTGAGGGCTGGAGGGACCACTGTTGCTGTGTGGAGGCTGCCTCATATGTAGCCTATAGGAGAGTGCCACCTTTTCTATGTTGAAGCCTCCCCCAAAGGGCCAAGTCTGATACTGCATTGGTCTGGTAAAATCTACACATGCTCAAGACCATAGTGACACCCTGGGTCCTCATCACATAGCTAATATTGCATCTCCCATGGTACTTCTGGCTACTGAGTAACTAACCCCACCCCGCAAGCTGTGGAATCCTTTTACAGCAGTGGATGGCCTGCAGCAGCCCCGAAACTTCTGGTGGTGAGCAGTGACCCAAAACCTGCACCAAACCCTTTCTTTGGCAGCTCTTGGGGACCTATGGGTCTAAGGTGAGCAGTGGCTGGCTGCTGTGTTCTCAGGGCATTTTTGCAAAGTGGGCACAGGCCTAGCACTGGCGCAAAAATCTAAACTGCATTAACTTTGTAAAACCACTGCTCATACCCTGTAGTTCCACAGAACCCTGCCCCACCCACTTAAAATTGCATAGCCAGGGCACTCTTGGAGCCTGGGTGGCTGGCTTCCAGCTGTGGAAGCCTTTTACCACTGTGGACAGCCTGTGATAGTCCAGGAAACTTTTGGTGGTGGGTAGTGACCCGAAACCCATGCTACAACCTCTCTTGGGCTCTCAGGGATTTGCGAGGCTGAGGTGAGCCGTGACTGGCCATGGTGTTCTCAGGGCATACTGCAAAGTGGTCATAATCTGGGCACTGGCACAGAAACTGAATCTGCACTGAACTTGTAAAAATCACCAGCCACACCTCTTGACTCCCTGGGACCCCACCCCGTACAGCTAGGGCTGCATCATGAAAGGCACTCTCAACAATGGGTCAACCAGCCTGGCGTGCACACCTAAGAAGAATTTTTCAAAGGCTGAGCCTTATGGGCAGCCAGCAGGTGGCAACAAGCCTAGATTTACAGCAAGGCCACTCCCACAAGCCCCTGGGTCCAGCATAGGCAGCAGTCACCCACATATAGCTCTGTGGCTCCTATCAGGTAGCTGCAGACTGGTCACAGACAAGGCTGAAATTGGTCTATATGGGAGCCCCTCCCAAGAGATACCAGAAACAACAAACCCAGAGGCCAGCTTTGAACCACACCCAAGGACTACATGGTTAATCCCAGAAGCAGCACACCCAAAGAGTAGTCTCAACAGGTACAAGAGCCCACTGGGGCCAAATTTGCTGAGTGGTAAGGCCCCACACAGCATGGAAGTTCCTCAAAAAATTAAAACTACCTGATGACCCAGCAATTTCACTCCTGGGTATTTATCCAAAAAATCCAAAACGCTATTTCACGCAAAAAGATATATGCATCCCTAGGTTAACTGTAGTGCTATTCACAATAGCCAAGACATGAAAACAACTGAAATGTCCATCAATAGATGACTGAATAAAGAAATTGTGGTACATTTATACAATGGAGTATACTCTGCCATAAAACAGAATAAATCCTACCATTTGCAACAATATAAATGGACTTAAATGAAGTACTCAGACCAAGAAAGACAAATACTATATAATTTCATTATATGTGGAATCTAAAGAACAAAATAAAAGCACAAAACAGAAATAGAGTCATGAATACAGAGAACAAACTGATGGTTGCTAAATGGGAGTGGAATTGGGGGAATGATAAGAAAGGTGAAAGAATTAGGAAACACACATTTGTAGTCACAAAATAGTCATGAGATGTGAAATACAGTATGGGAATATAGTCAGATGAACACTAGATTTACTGGGGCGGGGGGCGGGCACTTCATAACTTATATAAATTCCTAACCACTGTGCTGTACATCCGAAACTAGTATAAAATAATAATGAATGTCAACTAAAGTCTTAAAATATACACAGTCATGGGATAGAAAGTACAGCATAGGAACTATAGTCAATGGTATTGTAATAGCTACGTAAGGTGTCCTAAGGGTAGTAGATTTATTGGGGTTGTCACTTTGTGAGGTGTGTAAATGTCCAATCATTATGTTGTTTTGTATACCTGAAACTAGAAATAATTAAAAAAAAAAGGAAAAAATTGCTACATAGACTCACTCATGAATATATTAAATAATCCCCAAAATCTAAGAAGGGAGAAAGTTTTCCATATGGATAATCTTTTTTAATTGATTAATGACTTTTCAAATAGGAAAAAAAGGATACCCTTACAACATAGGAAAAATTTTAGGGAATTCTATGACTAATGAAGGCAAAAGTTGTTTACTAAAATATATTCTCTTCAGATGGTAGATGAGGGCTGCCCAGAAGGTACCAGCCATATGAAAAACAGGTATTTTTCTGGACAGCCCTCATATGTTTCAGTTAAACCATCAAAACTTGACAATATGCCACACCTACTTTCCACATATGAAAAACAATTCTTACCCAAGTTACAAACATGGCTGAAAAGTAGCAAGAGAATGCACCAACGGATTAGCCAGCACTTTGTTTTCCTTGGCATTAGTCGTATCCTGGTTGTAAAGTGATATATCCTTACAGTAATTTGGGTCTTCTCCCACAGGTTTGCTCTGCATCTTTTACAGCGGGGAGATTGAAAGGGAGTGACACAGAACAGATGCGTGTTATTTACATGGTGCCACTAGGTACTGCAGAGCAGTAAATAAAAGACCGTGCCAGAGAATCTGGGTTACTAAATTTCTGTGGCAACATCTCTAGGGCTGAGTCTAAGCAGTGACATTAAACATATGTCCACAGGAAATGTTGCCAGCCATATCTCATGCTTCCCTTTGGAGACACGTGCTTTCCTTTCACTCAAAAAGGATGTTTGCATATTTTTTCCAACAAAAACTGACTCCAAGTGGGTAAACTTTCCACCCTGTTCTTCCTCAGCTATCTCTAACTATGACGTAAGTAAGTTCTATGAGAAAAACCTTGAACTTGGAGAGTACATTACATTTTACAAAATGTTCCCACCTTCGTGCGCTGCTGTATCTAGTCAATTTAAAATTGACAAGTGATCTCTT
This sequence comes from Lyroderma lyra, assembly GCA_004026885.1. Lineage (NCBI taxonomy): Eukaryota > Metazoa > Chordata > Mammalia > Chiroptera > Megadermatidae > Lyroderma > Lyroderma lyra. The sequence goes on along the minus strand of PVJL010003018.1, from coordinate 87,203 downwards.
TTCTTCAGAAGTCCATAAATCAAACACATACCAGCAACAAAATTAAACTGTTAATGTTTTCACGAGAGCTACTTTTTAATGTAAAAAACTCTATATTAACCAATTTACATCAAGCCAATGTAAAATGGGTCTAAATTAAGCCTCGGTTATTACATCTAATTGCACCACATTTTTGGTTTTTACACAAATTGCAATATAGTTTCCCCAGAAGGCTCCCTGAATTCAATATCCTCATTAGTTATGAAAGATCCAGTTATCCTAGAAGCAGAGACAAAGCTAAGGAACTTAAGAATTGATTTAAAAAAAAAAAAAACAACAACAAAAACCTGTACTGTTGGCTGTAGTAGAAGAATCAGAATCAGATATTGGGATGCTAGGAGAGAAGCTGCCCAAGATCCATCCGCAGTGCTGATAACACTGCCGAAGACAGACAAAGCTTGTATTCTCACACACACACAAATAATAATAAAAAGAAAGAAAAAGAAAAAGGAAGTGAGAGGAGGGAGGAGAAGGTGAGTAAGAGAAATAAAGGAGAGGGTAAGGGAGGGAGAATGAAATTTCAAGGGTAAATAAGACAGATGGGCACGTAGAAGGAGCTTAAAAATGTCCTCGATCCGAGACTGCCAGACAAGAGAAGCAGTTCAGGTGAAGCAGATGACGATTAAATTTTCTTAAGTAAATATTATGTACATGTTTATTTCTTAGCAGAAGAATACAGATGTGAACTTTATGGGAGAAGTATTTTCAAGGTGGGCTGTGCAGAATGCATGAGAAAATCAAAGTCTGGCATGTTAAAATGGATAGAGATTGTGGAGATACATTGGAACAAATGATAACAAAATAAGGTATCTTACAAAAAGAGAAAATTAAGTTGTCTTTTGCTTATAGTAAGTCATCTTTCTTTTTTCCCACTAGGGCTAAAAGTGGAGAATAAAATAGTAATATTGCATTCACAACATAAAGTAATGCAGTTTTGATTTATATCATTGTACAGCTGAAAAAAACAGGACAGACAGCTATACATTCTTCATCACTGTGTCATGTTTTCACCATCATGATTCCTAGGGTGGAGAAAGCATGAGGCTAGTACTCTGGGTTATTATTGTTGTGGTTCTCCCATTAACTTGCTATGTAACTTTGGGAAATAAAATTATCCTTTTTGGACCTCCTTCTAAAATGGTAAGGTCCCTTTCAACTCTCACATTTTGTGTTTTCATGAAATTAACCACAATCACAGTGATGGGTTTACCCCCAAATACGGCCCCTTGGCATATTCAATATTTTAAGCTGAAGGAGTTAGAGAAAACAGCAGAAGCAGGAAGGTATCTCTGATCTCCCCCACCCTTTGCCCTTCTTTCCTGAAGCAGGTCATAAAACTCTCATGTGAGAGATGCCCTCCTGATACCCAGGAGAAGGGAAGACATTCTCCTCATAAGAGATGGAGAAATTGGGGCCGAGATGCGTACAAATAAACCTTATCATCCCAAGTTACCTCTTCTCCGCTCGCTACCCCTTCCCCAAACCCTTCTGTCTTATCTAGTCTTCACAAACAGATTGTTTCTTTGTTTAAGGTATGAAAGCTTTCTGGTCTGGTCCCTTCTGGTCTTCATTCTCTTGTGAAGGCTCCTGTGAACGTGTAAAAATTTAATAAACTTTGTATGTGTTTCTTCTGTTAGCCTGTCTTATATCAGTTTAATTCTTAGGCTCAACCAGAGGCCCAAAGGGGACAGAGGGGTCATTTTCCTTCCCTGCAACAGCAAAACAAATAAATAAAAAAAAAACATAATAGTGTTATGATGAGTATAATGAGATGAAACAAAGTCTGTGAGACTGGGGGTGGGGTGGTGTACAGATATTGGGAGTTAGCTACAGTATAGAGTTCATTTGATAATGACAAAGCTAACTGGCATCCTTGCATGGATAATTACGTGGGTGAAGCCACAGATTTAAGAGGCTAATGGCACAGATTTCTTTGCTAGTGTGAAACAGTCAAGGCAGTGTTAAAATGATAACATTGGGCATTATACAAGTGGGAAGAGAGGGGGTGAAACACAGATGCCAGAGGCATTGGTTTTAATTTGGTTCCCAAACAACTGTAGGTCTCAGGAGATCTGGAGGAGAATGACAGAATCTAAGTGATGTTTGAGGAAGATAATTCTTCCTCAGGGTGGATTCCAGAAGTGTGAACTAATACGGAAAGGGGACAAGCAGTGACTGCCATTCATTAGTAATGATTCCCTGAGTTGGAAAAGGCCTTTCCAAGGGGTTTTCTGGCTCACTGACTTCCTGACTTCTACAAGCTCCTCAGAAAAAAACATTTCCTCCCAAATTAGGCTGACCAGACGTATCATTTTAAATGGTACAGAAAACAATGGTACTGTCCCATTTCAAAAGGTACGTATGGGCAGCCTCGTCTCACTGAGCTAAATTCAAGGTGTCAGTCAGTAGGCTGACCACACGTACTGTTTGAAGTGGGACAGTACCGTTGTTTTCTGTCCCGTTTCAAATCGTATGTCTGGTCAGCCTATCCCAAATCTTTGAAAATCTGATGATTTGGGCAGCTGACAAAGAAAGCAGATGCTGATTAGGCAACCAAGTGAGGGGTAAGTCTGGTGTCCACAGTCAACTGTATAACTCAGACATGTTGTTCCCTTGTCCCAATCATTTCCTTTATTTGGTCAAAAGGCTCAATTCTCAACTTTACGTAGAAAGCAGCTTCAATTACCCACCACAGGTCCTTCTATAAGAAGTCAATGATTCATTCTTTTCCCCTGGTCACAGATCTTTCTCTGTTGTCATGTTAATTGATCACAATGATCAGTAGCTATTCATTATTCTTTCCCTTTGGGGGTTCTCAGAAGTCAATTTTATTAAGTGCCTTCCTACTTGATTGAAGTCTTAAATACTCTTTTCTGTTCTGTGGATACAGTGTATTTTATACAAGGAAGGGAAGTTTCATTTCTATTAGTGATTGTTAACTTGCAGTTCTCGGCCCTGAACCAATTTATGTACTTCAGAGTGACCCAGGTTTATTTATTCCCCATTTCACAGCACCCCCACCCCACCCCAACACACTGTTTCTTTTCCATCTTTACCCCACAAATGACCAGTGGAGAATGAGTGGCTTTCTCCAGCAGATTTAGTTTCCACTGCAAACTTTAGTCACTATATTTCTTCTTGCTCCTTACTTTAGAGAGGACTCTAAGATCTTTTATTTCCTCTTCTACACTCTTAATCTTGAACTTCAGCTATATTTACGATAAAGGTTAACACCAGCTCTGCCTTCTCCGCCCTGATGTCTCTCTTATGTCATTGCCCACCTAATTTATGGTTTATCCCACACATTGGTGCTCCTAACATTCAATTTAGATTTTTTTAAATTATATGATATCATATATTTTGCTAAGCATTTCATATATAATTATCTCCTACCTCTTCAAAGAGTAAGTTTTCTTTAAAAAGAATTGGGCCTTGTACTTCCTAATGAAACCCCATAGAAGATTAGCATATCACTGAGCATTCCAGAAGTGTTCAGCACATTCATGGTGACTTACACTGAACCCTCTTGACCTCCCACGACTTCCTTTTTCTCGGCTGGCAGCCAGCTCTAGATTTGCAAAGTTTGTATCAGTTACAACTTTCAGTCTTCGATCACTCTGAGGATAATGGGAAGAGATTTTCTTTGGTTTAAAAACCCCACAGATAAGAAAAAAAAAGAAAAGAAAAACCCCATACATACAGTTCACCCTATTTGTCTTCTTTTCCTCACCATGGCCTTTGTTTGGTCTCAATTTTGCTCTCTCCCAACAGCTCAGAGATTGTAATCCTAAACTTCATATTCAAATCTCTTATCTGACTAGTCACTTTCACCCCCATCAAATAAAAAATTTCGTTTCTTAGAGGATTTGCAGTGGTTCCCTTAAAAAGCATTTATAATTCCACTTTTTTAAAGATAGCACATTTTACTGTTTTTGTTTATCCTACTAGATTTTATAGAACTGTAGAACGAATAATTTATTTGAGGAAGAATTCTTTCTTTCTGTGATTGGAAGCCTTATATTCCTGCCTTTCGTTAGTGAATGGGTATAATTATGTGTATGCAAAATTAGAATATTTGCTGTGATAATTATTCACTCCTCTGAAAAAGGAGAATAATTATAATGTCAGCAGCAGCCAGTACAAGGTACTACTGAAGCTTTCATTTTAAATCTGCCAGAGAAATGGCTTCTGAGACCCCAGTAATTAATATTAATTTCTCACAACGATTTTTTATTCATTTGAAAAACACACTAGAATGCCTCTGTACTTCCAATTTCATTGTTGAAAAGTTTCTCCAAATAGTTACAAGGCCCTGAGAACATCGGGCTTGGTTTTTACATGGCCAGCTTCTGCTATATTACAATGCTAGACTACATTAGAAGCCTGAAATTTTAAAACACCATGATATTTAGCAGTTTACCTTACCCATGTTAGCAAATACAAACTTTCACATTTTATCATTCTATTAAAAGTTCAGGTATAATATTTAAAATATCAATGTGGAACTAATCACGAGGTTTGGCTCAATGCTTTAGTATATTGTTTCATATCATTACCAAAGTTGGAAGAAACTGAAAGCATTACATATTGAATAATTAGAGCCCATGTTATTTCAGGGAAGTAAGGTTGAAGAGAAATGTCATTTTTATCAGGAAATCATTAAAGACCTATACATGAACTGAGTGTGTACAGGTAATCTTTAGTAAGGGAAAATGCATATTCTTAAAAGACAATCCATACTTCTTTTTAAAGTGCACTAACCCCTGGCTAATCACGTGAATAAGGGAGCTTATGAGAGGTAATCTCAGTTTCTGAGTGGTAGGAGACAGGTGCAAGAGGAAGCAAATAAAAACATGGCACCATATGGTCCAAGTAATAGGCATGAAAGATGGGCCAATGTGGACAGACTATCGTTAACCACTAATAGAATGTTTGTCTGACACGTGGTTGGGTATAGGAAAGCTCACAGAAGAAATTCCCAAGTCATGACCATAGATATTCCATGTGCAATTTAAGTGGACACCAGAAATTGTGTTCTTAGGTGCCCTTTTTGTAATCTCCTGGCTTCTCCCCAGTTTCCACTCCTGGCTTTCTCTTATTTGAAAGTGTTCTCTCCTGGATGGCTTAGTCAGACAGACTTGAATGAGCACAACCAAGCTGTTCAGCTAGGTTTCCACATGGACACATTAATATCTTTCCCTTTCTATACGTCTTACAATCAAAGGGAAATGAAGGTCTTGACATTTAGAAAAGCACTTTAGATCACCAGGTCCAACTGAAGTCCATAAAGCTGCTACCTGTCCAGGGTGTTTCAGCCACCCCAAATCTTTGTGGCTATGCAGAGATACTCAAACCCGCTCTCTGAAGTCTTCTTTCCCAGGTAGTTGTAAGAAAAGAGCAGGTTTCCAAGAGCTTGGTGAAATTTTGTTTCTGGACCAGTAGGATTTATATGTAAAATTTTCATCTACATTTATAAATCGCTTTCCTTTGCAATACAAGCCTTTATATATAAGCTCAAAACGAAACCCCTAATGAAGGTGGAAAAGCAATTGGCAAGATCATAAAACATTGTAATTATTATTACATTCGTATCTTTAAAAGCTTGCCTAAAAAAGTTTGCCAGAAAGCAACAATGTGGAAAGGTAAGTTTTTTACCCAGCACTGAATATTAAGAAATGTGGTTCCTTCATTTTTACAGGTATGGGATACTGATATTTCACTCCACAAGTTATATTTTTATATAAACTGGGACTCCCAGACTTTTGACCAATGAATCAGATTCGACATGCATAAAGAAAATGGTTCCAATTAATGAGATTGAACTGCCATGGATTACCATGGTCAAGCAGAACATGGGCCATTACATAGGTGTGCCAATTCACCACATCCAAATGCCTAGAGCTGCTGCTCTCACCTCTTATACCAGGTTGGAACTATACACGGTCCAGACATTACAAAGGGTTTTGTACACTGAACATTGCTTACAAGAAGTTAATGAATAAATAAAAGCACCACTACTATTACACAGGGAGTCTGTCACTTTATTTTCCTTTTTATGTAAAGAGGATCCATCTACTCAACAAGATTGGGGCCACAGGTATTAAATCGGATCCATGGCTTGTAGCAGCAGCCCCTCTGACGTACAGGATAAAGAAATACATACACACATTTAAAGAGCATCTGCCTAGTCATGAAGAAGTTACAAAAGCAATTCCAGAACAAATCAAGTGAATGAAAATAACATAGAAAAAATAAGAAATATTCCTATATCACAAAGAAGAACGATATTGCTAATGACTCCTGACTATGAGTATTCCAAGCACTTTTAATGTCATACCCAGGGATATGGTGCTCACAACACCACCAGACAGTAGGCAGTATTTCCAAAGCAGTTTTTTTTTTTTTTTTTTTTTTTTTTTTAAGACGATGAAGCTAAGACAAGCGGAACTAAATAGCAGAGGCAGAGTCTGAGCTCAGGTCCAGGGCCACAGAGTCTGACTGCCTCTTCTTCCAAGTACCAGGAGCTCCGTTCCTGGTCTAGTAAATGTTCACCAACTGTCACTCAGCCTCTCCCTTTCCATGACCTGTTAGAGATTGTGGGGTATGAAAAAGATTTACTAGATGGTCTTTAAAATTAAAGAAAGGTGGTCTTTACCATTAATAATATTATAATGGTGACAAATCAAACAACGAGCTGGCAAAGCACGACCTTCCAGAGCAGGGGTTGGCAAGCTTTTTCTGTATGAGCCCTTTTTCTGTATCTCAGGCTTTACGGGCCATACAGCCTCTGCTGCAACTAGTGAGCTCTGCCATCAGAGAAGGAAATTCGGTGCGCACAATACACTAGCAAATGGGTATGGATGTATTCCGATAAAATTATTTACAGAAACGGTGGGGAAGGGGGGGCAGCTCAGCCGTAGTTTGTGACCCCTTAATCTAGATTACCAGTTCACATCTCATAAAAAGGAATTGATTCTAATCATTTATTTTCCAGGAGCTGGTATTTGTTTTATCCCAAATCCATAAACTCCCCAGAAGCCATGGGGTTGAGCAACTGTCTTAACTATTACTGAGAAACAAACACAATTTTATACACCATCCCCCACACTTTATGAAATTGCAGCCACGGTCAACAGTCACAAAGTCAAGTTTGCATTTTCCAGAAAGGATGAACTTTGCACCAATTCTGGAAATTATAAAATATCTGTGCTTGTCAGTGTGCTAGGAACACATCTGTCCATCTAGCCCCGTGTATTGTATCTCTGTACAAAGGCACCAGGTTTCTGTTATACACAGAAATACATTTTACCATTTGGTGCTGAGCCATCGGCCAATGCCTCTTTTTATTCTCAATAAAAATAGATATATCCCCCCTCCCACAGAGAGGAAACAGAATCCAAAGTCATTTGCTGCCCATGTTCTACAGTGTTAGGGATTATTCAAGTTACTTTAATTCAGCAACAATTTAAAAAGGGTCTACTTCATGTCAAACTAATCTGAACATTACATAATTTTAAGTATCAGTCATACTATATGTCTAGATATATGATTATTTAGTGATGCAGGTGAGCATTTTGTTTTCCTTAATATTCCCAGAGCCTCTGAGATTTGATGTTAGCAGCAGATATTTTTAAATGCTTTTCTATCATATTTTCTTAGATGCTCAAATAAAAGGTTAAGTCTAACAACTCATTAAAATCAAGCAACTCAGAATGTACAGTAAGACCATGCAGTGTGTATATTATAGATTGTAACAGATCAAATATTTATTCCTCTACCAATGTTTACTATGCGCTAAATAAGTTTTAACTTCCTTCCACGCCCAATAATTAAGTCTCTTACATCACAGCATCTGAGTTGACATGCATGAGAAAAAGGAAATTTGCAATCTGGAGTATGTAAGAGCTCTTGGGTCAGGCCTGTTTTACCAATAATTTAACTGCCCAGATTGCACATTTAGTTTATATTTTAAAGACTTTAAAACTTTAAATGTCCTTTTGTCTGTTACTCATTGACTGTTGTTAAATTACATGTTTTTCACTCTGTAGTATGAAAATAAATGCAGGTATTGACAAACAACTCTGCAGCATATTGCAATTTTCCTTAGAGTGGACAGCACGAAAAACTACTACCCGCAAGAGTTCTAAAAGATCGCATTGACTCGAGTGCTTATTACAATTTCCACAGGTTTCTTCCTGCTGAATCATTCCACTGTAACAAGACTTAGCAAATTAGGCAGCTACTGAATTGGAAGCTTTCTGAGAATAACAATTAATCAGCTTCTTTATTATTGTTTCCAACCACTGCAACCATATTTTCGTGTACATTTTTACCTCTTCTCTGGTGACGAAGTTATTAAAGAGCAGTGGCGAGATGAAATGGGAATCCAAAATGTAAACAGCAATGACTGTGTTTCACGAGGCTGCTTACTGTTCCGTGACAACTTCAAATGACACTACTACCATTTTTAAAGCAAAGTTGTTCCACAATTCAACCCAAAATGCAAGGCATGTTCTTATGTGGCACTTTTATTATAAGCAATCTAAACTATGAGTTCCCTGATTTTCACAAACACTTGCCTTCCAATTATTTGTTCATCACATGACTCGCTCTCTTAATACAACTTCCTGGAGGAACCCATCGGGAGTACGAGGCATGAGCAGCCAGCAACACGTGTAAGACTGGCACCAACATGCACCAAAGTCTAACTCTCCCTAATCTACTCTAACAACAAACTACTAAAGTTTATAACCCAAATTCCATCAATAAGTATTTAGTGGTCTGGGTAAATGCTAAAGCAAGTTGAGAATAATAAAACTAAATGCTTCCAAATACAATACACAAAAACAAGCCCTTCAAATGCGCACATCTTAAATAAATTATGACATTTTCTCGCCTTGTGTTTATCAGCAGAAAAGAACTCAAGGAACAATGATTTTAAATCATTTGAAACTTGCATGTGTTTATCAGCGACAAAAGCATTTACAATCTTTATTAGCAGCCCCTTGGTACTTCCTGCCAACAGAGAAGGTTTTGCATTACAGTGAAGCAATTCAATGAACCAACACCCAGGTTTTTCAGAAGATGCTTTCAATTTCATATTCCAAGTTAGCACCTGCATGCCTTAGCTCACAATTGCCACCATGTGGATGGACAAACACTGTTGTAGCTCCACAGCAAATGGCTGCTTCTGCCTTGCGGAGAGTCTGACATCCACCAGCATTTACTGAAATACCTACTACACATACAAGGTGCTCTTCTAGATGCTATGAATGAAATACATTCTGATTATGGGTGAGAAGGCCAAGGCCCTATTATGGGCCCTTCGCTGCAGGTACCAATCTTCTCTAGATCTCAATATATAAATTATTTTATTCATCTATAATCTATAAGGGGAAAAACAAACTATTGCTGCTGTGACTGAGCACAAGGGTGACACCCAGCTTGGGGAAAGCTTTCTCACTGGCAATAACTGTTCAACTATGTGAACAAGAAGCTCCAGAGCACATAAAATTGGCATGACTTCTAAAACCACTGACAGCATGCAAGAGACCATTAAGTTGCATGTTCTGTGGACCCCCTCTTACGATCCTTCATGGGGATACTGCTCTAGATGTGACAGTGGTGATACGTAACTCACTGCAGGACTCTAACCAAGGCCAGGTATGCACACGGATGAGACAGCTGTGTTCTTAGTTAGTAAGCTGCCTCTGTCCCCACTGGCACACCCCGACCTTTCCCACTGTAGAGCTTAGGGTATGTGAAACCCCAAAGGAAGAAAATCTGCAAACATATTTGATGAACCAGTTTATTTAATAAATATCTAATTTATTCAAATGAGTAATTCTAAGTCCTACGTAGACTAATTCTCAGCTTCTAGCATTATTTATTTTGCACTATAAAACATGTCTTCTCTTTTGGAAGCATGGGTACCAAAGGGAGGAATAGTAACTTTTAATGTGAGCAGTTAGAACTTGAAAATTTTTATCTGAAAAACCATAAAGCTTTTAAAAATGAATTTGCAAATGTAATTGAGCTTCTAATAGCTGCTACTGATAGTAATTAAAGAAATCTCATTTCCCTAAATTAAACATAATGAAATGATTTTCAATCTCAAATAAAACTAGAAAATGTCATCAGGGTGATAGAATTTGCCTCTAAAAGTGGTGTTCTGGAGTTCGTAAAGAAGCCTCCATTGCTGTAAAATACCAGTGGTTTATAGGGTTATGGATAATGTGGAAGTCATTCCCATTGTATTGTATCAACTTCTATTGACTAACAACCCATCTCAAAGGCAGAATGTTGCACAGCTGTACAATGCAGTGCTTATACAAATGTAATGGACATCCTCTAAAGCTCCTTCATTAGGGTCTTCAAAAGTTTGCTATTTAATTAAATAATGTCAGCATGTCCACAGTTCAACTTGTGCGTTTCATGCATTAATGTTTAATTTTTACATTACTTCTGCCTTTTCTTAAAGTAAAAATGGCATTTGGGGGCCATCGAGACTCTTTCTGTTAATAGGCAGGTACATGCTTCAATTGCTCACAACCGATCTCTGTCTCCCGGTATCTTGAGGTTTTCAAGGAAAAAAAATCCAGTTTCCCTGTTTACTGCAGCAATTTATCATCTTGAAAGTAAATACACATTTCCTTATGTTTGATCAAAAATATTTTGTGTCTTAATTCCTTGTCTTATTTGGACTTTTACAAATCGAAGAAATTATTAGTCCCCAACTCATCATAAAAATGCTTTACTTCAGGAAAGAACAGTCCTCTATTAATAGATATCCCATCTCTTTCATCTTCACACTTACATAGAGTAGGAAGTATGATATATTTGTGTGGCTTGTCACTAGTTTTTGATACGTTTTGCCACATTTCTCTGATATTTTCACATTCTCTTTGAAAATGATTATTAAAATAAACAGATAAAAAAATACTATAACAACAGTTAGGTTAATGTCAAGCTCACGCAAAGAACCACTGACTGATCTTATGAAATCCTGTGCTCTATGCTGCCTCCCTACTCTTCTACCCCAAGTACAACCCCATCCCCCACTGCACCAACAGCCCGGCTCTAGTGACAGCCCCTCATTGGCTAATGGAAGTACAGATAACGTGGTCAACAAATAATGACTGATTAATGATTTTTATATAACTTTTGGTCTATAATGACCCTCATTTTTTTCTTCCGTCATCGGTTCCTTGATTATCTTGCCCATAGAAATGATTTGTTTCCTTGACTCTAATACATCATGCCTCTTGCATTAGTTAATTGATTAATTTATTATGTGGTAATTGCTCACTTTTTGCCAGGCACTCAATAGATGTTGCCAGTTCAATTCAGAATTAAGACGAGGTTTCTGTCTTGAAGATAATGAAGATATAGTCAGTAATATCCCTTTTAAGTAGTACTGTTCTTTTAAGTTATTTACCTTTGTGTTTCTGTTATTTAAAGTATAAAGTAACTGTCCTATGTTAACATTCCCTTCAAATTGATGGATGAGTATTTGGTAATATTTTATTTGTTGACATGGGTGCTCCATTTGTGAACATTCTGAGATTTATCAATACATGCACTTTTCTGTATGTATATACTTCAATAAAAAGTTTTAAAAAGTAGGAGAATATATAGGTGACTTAGATACAACAGTCAAAGCATAATCCATGAAAGAAAAAAAATTATAATCTGGACTTCATTAAAATTAAGTGTATGCTTTGTAAAAGACACTGTTAGGAGAATGAAAACACAAGTCACAGACCGGGAGAAAACCTTTGCAAAACGCTTATCTGATAAAGGGCTGGTATCCGAAATATTCAAAGAACTCTTAAAAGTCAACAATAAGAAAACAGTCAAATTGAAAAGATCTGAACAGTTACCTCACCGAAGGAGATATACAGATGGCAAAGAAACATATCACATGTCATTAGGAAACTGGAAAAATTAAAAGAGCAATAATAATATCTACATACCCTTTAGAATGACTAAAATCCAAAGCCCTAACAGCAGCAAATTCTGGGAGCATGTGAAACAACAGGAATTATCATCCACTGCTGGTGAGAATGTAAAATGGTACAGCCAGTTTGGGAGACAATTTGGCAGTGTCTTACAAACCTAACATGGGTTTCCCATATAATCCAGCAAGGGTGATCATGGATATTTGCCCAAAGGAGTTGAAAACATATGTCTACACAAAACCTGCACATGAGGATTTATTGCATTCTTAATTCATAATTGCAAAAACTTGGAAGCAATCAAGATGTCCTTCCACAGATAAATCAATAGACTGTGGTATACTTGTACAAAAAAATATTAGTTGGCAATTAAAAGAAATGAACTATCAGACCATGAAATGACATAAAGGAACTTCGAATGCATATTACTAAATGAAAAGGTCAATCAGAAAAGGCTACAAACTACCAGGGGTGCCAAAAGAATGTACACACATTTTAAGAAATGTTATCTATGTATTTTGGGGGGAATTGAATTGAATTACAGTAGCAATGTATAATACAGTGTTCACTCAAAAGATGGCATTAATCAAATAAATGCTAGCGTCACCATGTGACAGGCAGGACAAAGAAAATGGCAGAAGGGCAGTGTCATTAAAGGAGCCCAACATCCTTTCGAAGTGGTATTTGACATTCAAGAATGTTGTTTGAGTTTCCCCTACACTCTCCTGACTTAACACCCCTTGACTTCCATCTATGGGGCACCTTAAAGGATGTGGTGTACCATAGAAAACCAACTATATTGGAGGCACTTCGAGAAGAAACTGAAACGGCATGCACGACAGTATAAGTGGACACTGGTCAATGTTGCTCAAGCAGTTCACCATAATCAGAAGTGTCTGGACACGGATGGTGACCACTTTGAACACCTCTTGTAAGTGCAGAAGTCAAACGTGACTTGCATTCATCTTTGGTTATTGGTATATATTGAGTATTACAACATTAATTCGGTTTTTTCCTTTCTTAAAAATGTGTGTACATTTTTTTGGCACCCTCTGTATATGATTTCAACTATGTAACATTCTGGGAAAGAAAAACCTATAGAGATAGTAACATGATCAGTGGTGGCCAGGGTCTCAGGGATGGAGGGATGGATGGATAGGTGTCAGGTAGGGGACTTTCAGATAGTGAAACATGTATTTTTTATGATTCTATAATGGTGGATATAGTTGACACAATCCATAGACCTGTGCAGCACAAAGAGCCAACTTTAATGTAAACTAAGAACTTTAATAATGTAGCAATATTGGTTCACTAAGTGTAGCAAATATACCACGCTAATGCAAGAGGTTAATAATGGGAAATTCTGAGTTTGTGTGGGGGAAGGGTAATATGGAAACTGTACTTTTTTGCTCTATTTTTCTGTAAACTACAACTGCTCTAAAAAATAAAGTATCAATTTTTTAAAAAGTCAAAAAATAAACTGGTTGTGTAGCTTCAAAATATTAAAGCTGCTTCACTCAAATCCCATCAGATTAATCTATGGCTCCTGGACCTGTAATGTCTCTCTTCCACCTTCAGGGCAGGGCTCAGACTCCCAGGCAGACGGCATAAAGCCTTGGTAATGCAGTTTTGTCCATCTCAGCCCCATTTCCAGCTACTCCATCCTGTGCCTGCTCTGGTCCAGGCACATCTACATGCTTTCCCATTCGTGTTCTTTCTCCTGGTTCTAGAATTTCTTCTCTCCCAACAAATCCCCATCCCCTTGTCTATTTAGCAAACTCCTATGCATTTTCTGAGGCCACTTTAAATAGTTCCTCCTCCGTGAAGCTTTCTTTACTTGAGTAAAATGAGTATCTCCTTCTTCTGTCTTCCATCATACACTATTCTAGTATATTGTAACTGGTCATGTTTCTGTTTCATTTGTTAGAGTATAAACAACTTAAGGACAGGGACCATGTAATAATTACCTGGTGGAGAGAAGGTGTTCAATGGATTTTATAAAACAATCAATCAATGAATGGCATAGAGAAGCTCTTCAAGTTATTCTTAGTTTTATTGCAACCCATTTGAGCTAAAGGTACCACATTAAATGCTAACAGTAATTTCTATGACAGTCTGAAATAATATGGGCTGGGGATCTGACAACCTGATTATGTATATAACTTACCATTACAATAACACTTTAAAGTCACACTGGAATCATTATACATACCTTCTCAAAGACCAGATGTCCCAAACAAGACTGTGATAAGTGCTAGACCACAATCAACTCATGGTTGAATTCTCTGTGAGAATCCAAGGGTAAATAGCCTATGTATTGTGAATTAGAGAGACGTGCACACGCTTTATATGTCTGGCATGTAGAAGCCAGAGACAGTGTTCTGTTTGGGAAATTAAAGATTCTGACTTACAGTCTCGACTAGGCAAAAAGCCAGTTCAGTTCACCATTGAGAGTTCAAGATGAACTATGATTCTAGAAGAAAAATCACAGGACATTCCCCACAAGTACACATGCATGTTAGGCTTAGTATCTATACATGGTTTACTTTTCTTTCTTCTTAAAGTTTCTGCTTTGGCAATTCCAACTATTCTAAAATTGGGACCAGTACATCTCGGTGAGGGACTTCCTTGTGTGCATGTCCCTTAATGCAGGAGCAGGATATTTTCCTTTTGCCCTTCTTGATTCATTTTCTACCCTTTCCGCACTGACTTCTGCCCTGGGAGGCTAACTTAGTTGGCCTTCATTAATGGGTTTTGTGCTCTCTAATTCATAGTCAGGTCTGAAAAAGGAACCCTATCAAGATCAGAGGAAGAAAGCAGGGCAGTAGGTGCATGTATTTACCTAACTCAATAGTTTGTGCTTAGAGTATATCAAAATCACAAAGAGAATTTAGCAGCAGGGAGATTGCTAAACCCCATCCCAGCATATCTGATTAGGTGGGGCTGGGTGGGGCCTGAGAATTTGCATTGCTACTGCTGCTCAGAGCACCACTTTGAGAACCAGTGCCACAGTTGCCTCCCTGAAAGGTTACTTCCAAGTACTCCTAGCCTTCCACCCAAAGTCCCTGTTCTCAAAGTGACCCACTCCATAGGACTATGACAGCCAATTTTATGTATCAATTTGGCTTTGACATAACATCCGGATATTTGATAAAATACCCATCATTGTAGATGTTGCTGTGAAGTTATTTTTAGGTGGTGAACTTATTATACATCAAGTTGACAATGCACTGTAGAATTGTATGCTTGAAACCTATGTAATCCTTGCTAACAGATGTCACCCCAATAAGTCTAACAATAAAAATGAATTTTAAAAAATGAGATTAACATTTAAATCAGTAAATTTTCAGGGGTTGTAAAGTATAGCATATGAAATATAGTCAATAATGTTGTAATAACTATGTATAGTGCCAGATTTATTGAGGAGATCACTTAATAAATTATATAAATGTCTAACCACTCTAATTTACACCTGAAACAAATATAAAATAACATTGAACATCAACTGATTAAAAAAAAAAGAGAGACAAAATGATACGTAAATATCATGTAGATAAAGAGATAATTAATTGACTGATTAAACATCCAGGGGTGTTTTGCAATCTTTTACTTAATATAAAGTAAAAAAAAAAAAATAGTACAAATGTATCAATAGACGTTGACTAAAGCAGATTACCCTTCACAATGTGGGTGGTCCTCATCCAATCAGTTGAAGGCCTTACTACAAAAAGACCAACCTCCCCAGAAGAAGGAATTCTGGCAGGAGGCTGCCTTTGGATTTGAATTGCAACTATTTCCTGGGTCTCCAGCATACCTGTCAGTCTATCCTGCAGATTTTGGACTTGCTTACCCTCTACAGTCAATTCCTTAAAAATAAATCAATAAATAGATAAACAGAGAGAGAGAGAGAAATACATACACTTCCTGTTAGCTCTAGATCTCTGGAGAATGCTGACTAATACAAAGACAGTCCCCTTCAGGTTCCAGCAACCGTCCCCTACGTGAGCTCATGTCTCTTCAGACAGGCTGATGACACTTTCCTTTGAGTTCTCTGGTGTCTGCACTCTCATAGTGTCCCTAGTTCTACACTTCTGTAAAGTCCCTGTGTAATAACCTCTTCTTCAATTATTCTATTTCTGATGTGTCTATTTCCTGTTGGAATCCAAGTGGAGCAAAGCATTTCACAATCAATGAGCGAAAAAGTCAGCTGGACTTCTCTCTTTCTAGGCCTGCTGTTCCTGCTCGCTTCCCTGTTCTGATTATCAGCAACACTTCTTTCCTCTCAAGCATCCAGACTTGTAAGCTCGTCACCAGTATCAGACTTGTAAGCTCATCACCAGTATCTTCCCAGGTTCTTTACAATTCTGGAAGCCCTTTCACAAAGAATATATCTTTTTTGCTTTTTGTATATATCTCCAAAGCCTAACACAACATGTTCCAGGCATTCCAGGTATCCAAAATTGTTTGCTGAAGAAATAGATTATAATTTATATGTAATCTTTTGATTACATACACTTTTCACATACATTGTCTCCAGACTCCAAATTCCAACTCCTTTCTCTAATACTTTGTTCCAACAAGCAAAGATTCACCACTAATATGTTGGATGTTGGTTCTTCTTCCACAGTAATACTTGAATCCATGTCTTCTCCATTCCCATTTCTACAACTCTGCTTCATGATTATATTATGTGTGAACTAGAGAATTGTATTAGGCCTTCAAACCTATTCCCTTGCCTCTGATCTCCTATTCTTTTCATCTGTTTTATATCTTAAATCTCTGATCATGACTTTTTCCATATGTAACGGATCCTACTATACAACATGATCCACACTTCTAATTTTTTACATGTGAGATTCTGCAGCACAAGCTGGTCCCAAGCTAATCTTTCAAATCAGTTCTTAACACTTCTTTTATGCTAACTTCCCACTCCAGGTGTGGTGTACCAGTATCTTGAACACATTCTGAATATCTCCAACTCCGTGTCATACTATAACCCTTACTTAAAACCATTTGCTATTCATTATCATATGCATCTATCAGAACCTAGCTCCTATTCTGTTTCTAACACTAAGCCAAACTACCATGATTTCTCATTGGCTCAAATACTTTAATAGTTATTGCCCTCATATCTGGAACCCACCAATTGCATTGCTATTAAATGTACATATGTTTCATCTCTCAAATTAGGCTGTAGGTATAATCAAACAGCCTACCAAATGGTGTTCTACTTTCTTGTATCCACCCAACCTCAAGCATTGTTACTGTCATAGAGCAATAATGGCACTTAACACATCTTCTGCACTGTGTCTACGCAGCGCCTATGAGTAGGTGTCTCTAAAGAGCTGGATTGTGCTCCTACTTTGATAACATTCTAATGCACAGAGACAAGGGTTCCTGTCTGCATTTTATTGAATGTTGTGAAAAGAGCAACTGCAGTGTGTATTTTGATTTATGGTTTTCACGCTTTTGTTTGGGAAAGTCTGTTTGTTTGTTTGTTTTTAAGGAGTTTTTTTCAAGATGTACTCGCAAAGAATATAAATGAAAAGATATGGACGTGGCCCAGGAATTTCCATATGAATGAGCACTTCAGGTGTTTAAAATGCTGGTGGTTTTTATTCTTGACTCTCACTTTGAAAGTCAAGGAAAACAAAGACCTTACGTTATTGATGGACCAGTTGTAAATAGCACTATTAAATATGACTTATTAATGAAAATGTTTATTCGGTTAATTTTGATTTTTGCATTTTTAAAAAGATCCACATAAGCCAATGGACAAAAGTACTTTTCTACTGAGAAAATGATTCTTCATTTGCCTTACAAATCCCCCATGTAACTGAAGGTATACTGGCTAATTCTTTACCTCACTGAGGGGTAGTAGTATAGTTGCTATATGACATAAAACATTTTATGCAATTCAATCAAGTGTGAGTGTGCTTCTAAATGAAAGAGGGTATAGGAAGCCAGAGAGAGGGATATTGCTCCAGGTAATATAAAACTAAGTAGAAATCACACAAGTATCCTTTAGGAAATTTAGAATATTCCATCTCTCTGTTTGCTCTTGGTTAGGGAGGTTTTCATTGGAACCTCTTTGAGGCAAGTGCTGACTATATCTGCTCATTTTGTTCTTTGATTTCACCATATTGCATGCAGCTATAGGAACAGGTAATGTGGGCAAAAATTAAGAACACAAACTGCTGCCTACAGATAATTTTATCCTTGAGTTGTTAAAGGAAAGGTAAGATGATTACAAATTTTCCTCCATTTAATTTTAAGGGCACGAATAGCAACACACACCTCAATCTTCGGAATGGAGGTATCACCTTTTGAACTCACTTTGAATTGTGAGTTAGAAAATTCAGAGTGCTATGTTCATTCATTTGCACATTGAAAAATATCACTGAGATTTTGTGCCAGACATACAAATAAAAGCCCACTTACTCTAATGGTCGCATCCAGATGTCCTAGTCACATCTCAGAAGAACTGGGCTTCTCTCCATTCTCCATTTCCAATAACAACTCCAGAGTCACCCAATTTCTTACCTCATTTCTAGATGAGATCCACCACTTGCTAGTCTATATACCTTCAGTAATTTTTGGTCTCAATCCATTTTATATTAAATAAACAAAATAACCTTCCCAAATATAATTTAGGTCATTAACCATTGGTTTAATAACACAAAATAATGCCTCATTGATTTCAATCATTCAATTAATCAATCAACAACTAAAGTTACTGGCAAAAGGGTAAAGGGAAGAGGGAATGAAGATATAACACATGACTTTGACCATTAAAGACAATGGGGGACCGAATAATGGCCTCCCAAAGATGTCTACACCCTAATCCAGGGCTGGGCAAGACTGATTGCAGTCCACCAGTGGACCACCAAGCAATTTTGGGGTGACCGCCTAAATAATAAAATAAGTAGCTAGTGGACCATGACACCTGGTGAAGTAGCCCTTGCCCTAAAAAAGTCTGCCCAGGCCTGCCCTAATCCCTGGAACCAGTGAATTTGGCAAACAAGATTTTGCAGATGTAGTTAAGTTTAAAGTTTAAAATAGGAAGATTATCTTGGATTATAAAGGTGGAGCTAATCTAATTCTATGATCCCTTAGCAGAGAATTTTTCTGGCTGGAAGCAGAGAGATGTGGAAGGAGAAGAAGTTACAGAGCTTCCAAGAGACAGAATGAGTCAATGCTCTGAGCTGCAGGGACCCAAATACTAGAATTGAAAGGAAATCTCTAGGAGCTAAGGGTAGCCCCTGGTTGAGGTAAAAATGAGACCCTGAGTCCTACAACTGCAAAGAACCAGATTCTTCAACAACCTGAATGAAGTTGGAAGTGGTTCTTCCCAGAGCCTCCCAGTAAGAGCCCAGCTGACCACCAGCTTGAGCTGGACCAGAAGAGAAAACAGGCAAGCCAACCCAGACTTCTGACTTACAACATTACATATGTCTTGCTTTAAGCTGCAAAATTCATATAATTTGTTATAGCAATAACAGAAAATGAATGTAAATACCCTCTGCATGATCTCCATGGAGAGTAGCACTTTTCTATAAAGCAACACATTCCATTATTGAATAAAAGACACAGAATCTGATGAGAACCACTGGCATGATCCTCTCCGTTCTGAAAGGATTCAGAGAGAAAAGTTAATGAGGCTTACAGGAGTCACAGAAGGCTTTATGTAGGAAACATAATTTGAATTGGTTGAATAAAGAAAGCATTAGATGGTGACGCCTTTTTACACAGTGAAACAACATGGCAGGGGCAGCAACAAGCAAGCTGGGGTGAGTATGGAAATAAAAACAGCTCAACTGGAGGAACAAACATTGTCAGTTAGTATGGATAATAAGGCTTGTGAATTAAACAGTTGGAAAATTATTCTCAGGGGTCACCCCAGGCCAAAGTGGACCCAAGGAACAAAGAGAAAGAAAGCTGTCCATGCATGTGATGGGGTACCTGAGCCCCTTTTCCCATCCCTTCTGCAAAGAGAGCATTTACACACTGAGAGGTTTTACACACTAAATTTCTGGGTAGGACACCATCTGAACGAAGATGTCACAGCTGCATTCATTTGCCAGGACTGCTGTAACAAAAGACCATGAAAATTACTTAGAACAACAGAAATTTATTCTCTCACAGTTCCGGAGGCCACAGTCTGAAATTAAGGTGTCAACAGGGTCATGCTTCTTCTAAAAGCACAAGCGAAGTATCTATTGCAGGTCTCTCTCCTACACCCCGGCGGTGTATTAGCTTGTGGCTGTAGAACTCCGGTCTTCACGTGACATTCTCCTTGCGTGCATGTCTGTTTCCAAATGTCCCTTTCTTATAAGAACTCCAGTCACTGCCATTAAGGGTTCACTTTACTGCTTTAGGACCTCATCCTAACTAATTATACTTCAGTGACTCTATTTTCAGATAAAGTCACATTCTGAGGTACTGGGGGTTAGGGCTTCAACATCTGGATTTGGGCAGGGGCATAATTCAACCCATTACAATAGTTAAAATAAGGTTTGAAGATGATCTCTGTCAAATAACAACTCTGACCAGCACTGAAAGCCCTTCACCCATAACATACCTCTCGGTGTATCCAAACTGGACCTTTTAAGCATGCCATTTACTCATCTTTTCTCCTACTCACTGCTTCTTTCCTCTCTTGGAACTTCTACGCAGTTCTAAGGCTCAATCCCTGAGTTTTTACTTCTTGAGGAAAAACCCATACAACAATCAATTTCTAAGGAGGTTTCTGTTTTACATACTACATTAGTATTGAACTCCCTTATTGATAAGCTTATGGATAAATTGCTTAGCAACTATTGCATTGACAGTGGTTACTAAGCAATTTATGGGACTAGAGCCAAAACCCATCACTCATCTAATCGTCTTGCACCTAAAACCATGTTCTATGCTCAGCATGAACCCTATATGTGCTCACTGAAAATTAGTCCATCTAAAAAGATATTCAAACACTACACATCTAATAACCGTGAATTCAAAGCTGAATTCAGACTTTGTCCCATATAAATGCACTTCTAGCCCCATTCTTAATTCAAGCGTATGGGTACCTCATCAGTGCATCAACCACTTTCCCTGACCAATACTACAGACATGGCACCCATACACCTCTAAGGTTGATGCGCTGACTCGGCTTTTCAACCAAAGCTGGGAAAGTGCCACCTAGTGTCCCCATGTCAGCATTACATGTCAGCACACCTGAGCAAAGGCACTGTGTCCTCTCCCCTTGCTAGCATATCTCTCAGTTGAAAATTTTAAAACATCAACCGTTTTTTAATTAAGTCTTATACATCCTCAAGTGAGATTCAAGTTTTGAAAAGTAATTTCAACCCGAAAGCTCAGGCTTGTCTGAAGAAGGTTCGTTTTATTTATTTATTTTTTTAATGCCAGCAGAACATGAGGTACGCAGAGCCTTGAAACTATATCCAAGGACATCTTCTACCAGCACCAAGGATTACAACCAGATGAAAAGTACAGATTTCTCTTCATTTCTTGGAAAACCTTTGAAACATACGCTGAGACTCAAGAGGCTTCATATGATTCTTTCCCTCCCCGAGGGACAAAATGGATCAGATTTGAACCTTCTTGTTCTTATTTTGTGCCCTCTTTCGAAGTTCATCTATAGAACCTATAATTAAGCAGTCACACTTTTTAAAGCATATGTTTTTTGCAATCATACCACTAGCCTCCTCAAAAAGGATATTCTACATAAATAGGCAAAAGGCCAAGAAGAAACATTTTTAAAGTTTTAGATAATTTCTATCACGAGCATAGAGTAGTACTAGCAGAGGCTTTTATTTGTTTGCAAGAAATTATTTAATTACTGCATTTAAAATTCACTTCGTGCTAATCAGTCCAAACACAATGCAAATGTAAAAAGTACTGTACCCACCCTGACAAGAATTACTACAACATCTTAAGTTGAAAAGAAATGGTTCTGTAGAAAGTTGAATATAAGTGTAATACTTACAGCTGAAGCACCATATTTACTTTTGGAAAAGATGTAGAACATTTATTTACCATTGTAAATACAGAGACTTACCCTGAGAGGGGGGAAAAAAAATCAAAGTGATCTAAAGAAGCCCTAAACTCTTTCTCGAACACCTTTGGGACTGTGACCTATTACTGTGATTAACCTCCACATACTGGATGTCCCATTTTTACTCTTAGAGAAACACTGAAATGATTTCCTTAACGCAGAAACCCTTGTATTTTTAATATAAGAAATATCCCACTCAAGTCTTTACATCTTCACAACAAATAGTCTTTTAAGAAGGAAGTCCAGGAAATTGCGAGCTTTCAAAGCCACTGTGACTCCTCTTAAATTACTTTCTGCAGTTAAAATAACTCTGTTTGTAAGCCAAGTGCTTTTCAGGAGTAGGATCCCCCAAACAGCCATATGTTATTGTTTCCCCTGTAAGAAAACGCATTATGGAGAAGGTTTGGTGACATAAAGACGGCACTAGAGAACAAGGGTGATGTTTTCACTTCCATAAAAGGTGAAGTAGAAATGAAAACTGCTCAAAGAAACTCGGGTATCGTGTGACATCTCAACCGAGGCAAAAATTGTTCTAAAATGCTCTACCTTTATATGTTTAAAAAACATGGAAGATTAAGTTTCAAGGAACTTAAAAGTACAAAGGAAAACACCCCAAATAGCACTTCGAAAACCCCAAGGGGGATTAAAGGACCATCACTCCAGATGATGGTATCCAGCATTTCCGTTTTCCTGTTTCTGCCCGTGTGATTGGTCCTGAGGCCCCCATACACACTGGTGCTCTCAGATCACCATCGTTTCTCATGCTTTAACTTGATGGTCTCCATTGGTAGAGGCAGCAAGGCACTGAGCTGAAGTCTTCACTAATCAGGGGCTCTCGTGCTTGACATCACTGGAATCTAAGCCTTCTGGGGTTCCTGAGCTTCAACAGGCAATAATAGAGGCCCATAGGAAAGTGGCAACAAACATTTAACTTGCCAAAAATTCTCAGACATCTTGGAAAACCTTATTATTAAATCCCCTTACCATTGATAGTTGTCAGTCAACACTAAGTCAGGATAACTTTATATTTCTGCCGCAGTAAAACTTCAAAATAAAAATCATTTGGCACTTGGAACTCTAAAATGTGTGGCTTCTCTCTAAGGAATTTTATAATGAATCGATGCTGAGATGATATTTACCTATGTGCTCCAGAAAAGGTTTGGTGAGGAGTAGAGTTTAATTTTGCTGTTTTTCATTTATTTGTTTAAACCCATTTCCCATTTAAGAAAAAAAAAGTGCAGCTCACTGCTGCATTCATTTAATTTCACTTAAACATGGTTTTCAATGTGAAAATAAAATATAAAAACTGTTCTTGGAGTTATTTCTAAACAGAATTGTTTCTAATCCTGATGTAACAGAAATGTGACAGAAATGATGATCAGTATTTAATAATCATTTTTTGTGTGGTAAATTTCAAAGCATGGAACTTTGGGGGGAAGGTTAGGGCTGTAACCCACGAGGTATGTTGGGGTAAATGCTGCAGCCCCCAGCACCTCCAGGGAGCATGCCCGGGGCCAATGAGAAAAGGGTTAAACATTTTCCAGTTTTCTATTAACTTGTGTTCTAATTTCAAAGGAATTTTTAAAAATTTTCTCAGTAACCTTAACACCTTAACTTTTAGTTTCTCTATCAAGTAGTAATTGCATTCGATGAATTCCAATTCAAAGAACCACTTATTCGGAGGCTACCTTGTAAAGTGGGTAAGAGCCTTTTCTTGTGTATCTACACTGAATAATTTATTTGTTTTGTAAGTTTGGATTCTCAAAACTTAGATATTTTAAATAAGGGCATAGCTCAACAGAACAAAACAAGGTCAACTGAACACCCACTTCAAACCCAGCAATGCCTAAGAAAACAGACAATATAAAGGAATTTAAGCACAGCAAACAATGAGAAAACAATTCTAGACCCAAAGGCAATAACTCAATTTCAAATGGTTCCTTGTGCACAGATCCATGCCAGGGGAATGCAAAGCACAGAAAAGCTCCCCTGGAGGCAGGTAAATATTTTTTTCATGATGGATAAATTGATCCCCTTCAACAACGTGATGACCCATCCACAAAACAGCTATGGCACAAAAAAATTATTCATCCAAACTGCTGCTTCGTGTCCATTTTCTGATATAGCTCATCAGCACAAGAGAAAGGAGAACAAGAGAAGGTAAAAACGTAGGCTCTGGTGCAAACGATGAGTTGAATCCAGGTTGTGCCTTCTAGCTGTAGGACTTGGTGAGGTTTTCTACTTACTCCTGGGTATCTATTTACTTCTTCTCCTTGTCTCTGTTGTATTCAGTAAAACCATAACAGGGCACTAAGCAAGTCTAATTTATGACCACGTATTCCTATTGTATCTTGTAGCACACATGTATAAACCACACGGTAGAGTACTCCCAATGGTTTGGGCAAGATTCTGCCCCTCATCTTCTCTGTTTCCATTCCTACTGCAAGCCAAGTACTCATTCGTGGCAGCTCTTCAATGTGGCTTATAGACTTACAGCCTATTTAAGTGACCACACTCCAGTCTGGTTTGCCCAGGTCTCTGCCCTCAGGTCTCCTTGGAATCTCTTCTTTGCGTGGATCTGCCCTAATTAAAACTTAAAGCATGTGGGTTGGTTTATCAGGGTAACCCTGAAAACTAGAAATGAAATAATTCCTGTTTTGGAAGACAGTTATGGGAAAATCCTTGAACACGAAGCAATAAGCTGCGTTTGAACATCTGAAGACATTCCCATTGGAGGCATAATCAGTCTGTACCAGCACGCCAGGATTTGTGGTGGTAACAAGTACTGAGAGAGACAAGATAATACTAAATGCTGCCAAAGACACAGAGGGTGGTTCTCAAAAGAGGATGGGTTTGCCTTCCCTCCTCTGGGGACATGTGGCCATTTCTGAAGACATTTTTGGTTGTCACACTGGGGGAAGGGTGCTACTAGCATCAAGTAGGTAGAGGCTAGGGGTGCTACTAAATATCCTACCATCCACAGACAGCCCGCATTCCACCCCCAACAAAGAATTATCTTGCCCAAAATGTCAATAGTACCAAGAGTGATAACCCCTGCTGTAGGGTAGCAGTAACTCTCCCACACTGCTGTGGGGACTGCAAACTGTATGAGCCCATTGGAAAACAAATTAGCATTCTATGGTAATGTTCAAGACGCTTACAGCCTATGACTCAGCAATTCCACCCGGAATTGCATTCAAGAAACTCTCACAGGAGTCACGCTCAGAAGCAGCACCCATTTCTCTCAGTAGTAGAATGGATGAAAAGTGGTATATCCATGCAATGTGTATAGCAGTAAGCATGCACTGCAGCTACATGCCTTGTGAGACAAGAGAGCGCAGTGAGCTGGCCCTCTCAGCAGAGGAGACAGAACAAGCAGGACAAACGGGGCTGACAACAGAGAAACACAAGGTTCTATTCCGTCTAAGCTTTAGGTTGGAAAACAAAATGCCCTACTGGTGTCACCAAGATTCAGAGGTCACACCTTCAAGATCGCCTGCCATCCCTGGCACCAAATTCCAGTCTCCTCAGCCACCTTCTGATTGTTAGGTACCCTGGTACCTGAAGAGACAGAGCCCTGGTAGGAATCATAAGCCTTTTGGTCTCACAAAAGGGCTGTTTCCCATTACAAACATTACTAAACTGGACTCTGATTTGGTCATCATCTTTTCAGTTCAGTTTATATTTTTAAAAAGTGTATTATTTTTTTGGTTAATTTCATTAACATTTATATGAAGACTGTCCAGAAAACCCGAGCCATAAAGGCCTCTGTTTTTCATATTACATGGCTGGATACTTTCCGACCGCCCTTGTACAAGTATGTCAACAAATGTTTGAGTGTATTCCATGGTGGGTGCTTTGCTTACTGCTGTACAAATAGTGGGGATGAAAGAGGTGTGGTCTCTGTCCTTGAGGGACACCAAGCAAACTGAGGAACATACTCTGGCAGTATCAAATGGGGTACCATGATGGAAGGAATGGGATGGGGAGGAAACATTCACAAAAAGAGTAGAAGGATGAAGAGGATGCAATCAATCCAAGAACTAGGAAAGGAACATTCTAGGGATAAGGAACTCTGAGATCTGAAAAGAAAACAATAAAACCATTAATTTAACGCAGTGTACTTGAATTTAGTATAGTCATTTTACCTGGTTCACACTTTACAGAGATGTAGTCATAATTTACATATAATTGGTATCTTGTTGAGCCTTATTTTTTTATGTGGCCACATAGTAGTCATAAAAGTTTAAATGGCTGCATGATATTTCACAGACTGGCTGTACAGTAGTCCCCCTTATCCATCAGCAAAATATTCCAAGATCCCTAAGGGGATGCCTGAAACAGCAGATAGTACCAAACCATATATACACTATGTTTTCCCTATACATACATACCCATGATAAAGTTTAATTTATACATCAGGCACAGTAAAAGGTTAACAATGATAACTAATCATAAAATAGAGCAATTAAAATAATATAGTGTAATATAAGTTATGTGAATGTAGTTTCTCTCACTTTCTCTCAAAATATCTTATGTGTAAAGTACTCACCATTCTTCTTAAGATGTGAGATGATAAAATGCCTATGTGATAAGATGAAGTGAGGTGAATTAGACATTATTAAGTAAAATAAGGGTGACTTGAACCTAAGCACTGCGATAGCTTAGGTAGTTGACTGATAATGTAGACACCTACTAAGTGACTAATTGGTGGGTAGAGTATAGAGCGTGGATACACCAGACAAAGAGATGATTCACGTCCCAGGCAAGACAGCATGAAATCTGGCAGATTTCATAATGATACTCAGAACAGTGCATAATGTGAAACTTATGGATTGCTTATTTCTGCAATTTTCCATTTAATATTTTTGGACCACAACTGACAATGGGTAACTGAAACTGGAAAGGAAAACCACAGGTAAAGGGGAAGTACTATACCATATTTCACTTAATTACTGTCTTATTTTTTAATCATTTATATTACTGATAATTTTTGGCCCTTTTGAATAGTGCTGAGATGAAGATCTTTTGTTACATAATTTTTTCCCTGTCTTCTGTATTATTGCCCTAGGCTATTTTCTCCCATCTTAAACACACATACATACAATAGGATAATGAAGAATATTTCATTCCTGATTCATCTTACACTTCTATATTTAAAATCCTTAAGTTTAGAGAATAGCTCACATTATCGAAGCCATAAAATGTCTTTCATTTCTGCACAGTCTTGAACTCTCTTCAAAATTATCACAGACATAAACTAAAGAATTGAACAAAAGCTACCAAAAAGACTTTAAAACTTGCAATCTGGGTTTAGGAGGCTGACATTTCTCCAGCTTGTGATTTAAAATACGTTTTCCTTTTAGTAGTCTCTGGAAGTCAACCTTACATATTTCCCCTTTGAGATTGCTTATGATCACCAGGCTACATATATGTATATAACAAGACTACATGGGACTGCCTCCAATTAAAGCACCACTAACCGGAATCATGAAAAATTCAAAGTTTCAAGTCAAATGCTTTCCTGGGGCTCTACCACTTTTCAGGTCTTGAGGTAAAAAACTTATGGTCAGTAAAGAAATCACCCCAAATCCTGGCCTCTCTCAGAAATCCACTTACATAAACACAATAGAGTTGTCCTGTGGAAAAAAATTCCAATTCTTTTGTGATGATAAAAATTTTAAGTGACAATACTCAGCTTTGGGGTGACAAATGATAATCTGAACAAACTGTCACGTAATGTGCTTGGCCCATGGCTCTGCATATCACTGAAGGGTTAAAGGTAGTGCAATGATCCAGCTATCATTGAATGATGTACGAGAAATCAGTAAGAACAACCCCCGTGTGGAGTATTTTTAAACTGCTTTGTGGTGGATGATGCAACACTCAAGGCTTACATTTGCCAAGTTCTTTAGAATTCATAAATCATATTCATATATGTGACCCTCCCACCCTGAAGGGTCTGTAGGACAGAAAGCCTTATTATTTGATAGACAAAAAAAAATTTGAGAAGCTAAGAGGTCTGCTTGAAGTAATATATACTGAAGTAAAGTAACAGATTCTGGTCTCCTTACGCCAACTCAAGTGCTCTGCACATTATACACAAGATCAAAGCATACTGAAAAGGGCTTAGCTTACAGTTCCACATTTGGCATGAACTAGCCGTCTCACCTGTTGGAAGTCAGATAATTTGGGGGCCTTGATGTCTTTATTTGTAAAATAACACTTACCACATGCCCTCTAAAGGTTTGGAAATTCCATTTGAAAATGTATTAAGTTATAAATTTTTAAATTTATTTAAACTAAAAAAGAAATTCACCCATTTCTTCCATCAAGACCTATGTCAAAGAGGTTACCACTGTTCTTCCAGAGGTTTTGTGGTTTCAGGTCTTAAGTTCAACTCTTTAATCTATTTTGAGTTGATTTTTGTGTATGGTATAAGACAGGAGTCAAGTTGAATTCTTTCACATATGACTGTCCAATTTTCCCAGCACTATTTACTGAAGTGACTATCCTTTTCCCATTGTATATTCTAGATTCCTTTCTAGTAAATTAATTGGTTACATATGTGTGGGATTATTTCTGGGATCTCTATTCTGTTCCATTGATCTATGTGTCAATTTTCATGCCAATACCTCACTGTTTTTATTAATATAGCTTTGTAATATAGTTTGAATCAGGGGGCATAATGCCCTGGCTTTGTTCTTCTTTCTCAAGATGCTTTTGGCTATTCAGGTTCTTTTGTGGTTTCATACAAATTTTAGTATTGTTTGCTCTATTCCTGTGAAAAATACCATTGGAATTTTGATAGGGATTGCACTGAATTTGTAGACTGCTTTGGGTAATATGGATGCTTTAACAATACCAATTCTTCTAATCTGTGAGCACAAAGTATTTTTCCATTTATTTATGTCTTCTTAAATTTCTTTCATTCATATCTTGTAGCTGTCAATGTACAGATCTTTTCCTTCCTTGGCTAAATTTATTTCTAGGTATTCTATTCTTTTTGACACAATTGTAAGTGAAATTATTTTCCTAAGTTCACTTTCTGATATTTCACTATCAGTATATAGAAACACAACAGATTTTTGTGTATTGATTTTGTATCCTACAACTTTACTGAATTAATTAGTTTTAATAGATGATGGAGTCTTTATGGTTTTATGTATAATATCATGTCATCAAAGAGTAGTGATAATTGAATTTCTTTCCTTCCAATTTAGATGGAAATGGAAATTTTATCTAATTGCTCTGGCTAGGACTTCCAATACTATGTTGGATAAAAGTGATGAAAGTGAGTATCCTTGTTTGGTGATTGATCTTAGAGAAAAAGCTTTCAGCTCTTCAACAGTGACTATGATGTTATCTGTGGGCTTGTCATATATGGACTTTATTATGTGAAAGTACCTTCTTTCTATACCTGTTAAGAGTTTTGTTGAGAGTTTTTGTTGCAAGTTTTATCATAAATGGATGTTGGATTTTTTCACATCCATTGAAGTGATATGATATTTATTCTTCACTTTGTTAATTTGGTATATCACATTGATTGGTTTGTAGATGATGAACCATCCTTGCATCCCTGAACTAAATCTCACTTGATCATGGTGAATGATCCCCTTAATCTAATTTGGTTTACAATATTTTGTGGATGATTCTTCTATCTATGTTCATCAGGAATATTAGTAATTTTCTTTCCTTTTTATTTTTTGTTGCATCTTTGGTTTTGGTATCATGGTAATGCAGACCTTATAAAATCATTTTGGAAGAGTTCCCTTCTCTTCTATTTTCTGGAAGAGTATAATAAGAATTAGTATAAGTTATTGTTTGAATGTTTGGTAGAATTCACCAATGATGCCATCTGGTCCTGGTCTTTTGTTGGTTGAAAAAATTTTTATTACTGATTCAATCTTCTTATAATAAATGTTCTGTTCAGATTTTCTGTCATTATAATTTAGTCTTGGTAGGTTGTATGTTTCTAAGAGTTTTTCCATTTCATCTAGGTTGTTCAATTTCTTGGCCTATGAGGGTGGTCCAGAAAGTATCTAGCCATGTAATATGAAAAATAGAGGCATTTGTGGCTGGATTTTTTCTGGACAGCCCTTGTATAATTGTTCATAGTAGTCTCTTATGATCCTTTTTGTTTCTGTGGTATCAGTTGTAAAGTCTCCTTTTTCAGTTCTGATTTTATTTGAGTCCTCTTTATTTTCTTGATGACTATAGCTAAAGATTGTCAATTTTGTTCATTTTTTCAAAAATGCTCTTAATTTCCTTGACCTTTTCTATTGTCTTTTTAGTCTCTACTTCATTACTTCTGCTCAAATCTTTATTTCCTTCATTCAAACTTGGGATTCCATTTGTTCTTATTTTTCTAGTTCCTTGAGGTGTAAAGTATGTTGTTTATTTGAGACTATTCTTGTTTCTTGAGATAGGCAATTATTACTAGGAACTTCCCTCTTAGAACTGCTTTTGCTACATTTCATAAGTTTTGGTATGTTGTATTTCCATTTTCATTTGTCTCAAGGTACTTTCTGATTTCTTCTTTGATACATTGGTTGTTCAGTGGCATGTAGTTTAATCTTCATATATTTGTGAATTTTCCAGTTTTCATTATGTAATTAATTTCTAGTTTTGTATCATTGTGGTGGGAAAAGATGCTTAATATAATTTTATTCATTTAAATTTATTGAATTATTTTTTGCTCTAATATATAATCTATCTTGGAAAATGTTCCATGTACACTTGAGAAGAATGTGTATTCAGTTGCTTTTGAATGCAATAGTTTTAAAATACATGTTAAGTCCATCTTACATATTATTTAAGGCTGGTAAAAAATTCCCCTACTATTATTATATTGCTGTCTATTTCTCCTTTTTAGTTCTGTTAATATTTGCTTTATATATTTAGGTGCTCCTCTTTTGGGTGCATGAATATTCACAAATCTTAAATCCTCTTGTTGGATTGACATATTATTATTATGTAATGCCCCTCCTTATCTCTTACTATAGCTTTTGTTTTAAAGTCTATTTGTCTGATAAAAGTATAGCTATTCCAGCTTTTTAAAAATTTCCATTTGCACAGAATAACTTTCCAACTACTCACTTTGAGTCTGTGCATGTTCTTATATCTAAAGTAAGACTCTTGTAGGATATATATAAATGAGTCCTGGACTTTCATTTCTTTGCTTTGTTTTTTAATTCATTCAGACACTCCGTGTCTTTTGATTGGAGAATTTAGTCCATTTACACTTAAAATAATTATTGGTAGGTAAGTGTTTATTTCGATTTTGTTAATTTTCTTCTAGCTGTTGTTGTAGGTTTTCTGCTCTTTTCTTCTTCCTTTGCTCTATTCCTTTGTGGTTTGATGAATTTCTTTAGTGAAATGCTTATATTTCATGTGTGTGCGTGCACGTGCACGCGTGTGTGTGTGTGTGTATTAACTATAGATTTTTGCTTTGTGGTAACCTTGAAGCTTACGTATCAAAACTTACATCTATAACAGTCTATTTTAAATTGATAAATACTAAAGTTTTACTCCACCCTATAGCTCACCATTTTTACTTACCTTGCATATTTTATGTTTTTGATGTCACATTTTACATCTTTTTATCTTGTGTTTGC
Organism: Lyroderma lyra; assembly: GCA_004026885.1. NCBI lineage: Eukaryota > Metazoa > Chordata > Mammalia > Chiroptera > Megadermatidae > Lyroderma > Lyroderma lyra. Next base: position 55,533 of record PVJL010003018.1, on the reverse strand, counting down.
CTTAATTGTTATCATAGTTATAGTTATTTTTACTACTTTTGTCTTTTCATCTTCATACTAGCTTTATATGTGATTAATCCATTACCTTCACTAAATGTTTACCTTTCCAGTGAGATGTATTCTTTCACATGTGCTTTTCTTTTCAGTTTAAAAAAGTTCTTTTAACATTTTTTGTAAGGCTGGTTTAGTGGTGATGAACTTCTTTAGCTTTTGCTTGTGTGGAAAATGTTTTCTCCTTTAATTCTAAATAATAACTGCCCAGGTAGAGCATTCTTGGTTAAAAGTTGTTTTTATTCTTTCAGCACTTCGAATATGTCCTGCCACTCCTTTCTGACCTACAAAGTGTCTGTTGAAAAATCTGCTGATGGTCTTATTGGGGCTCCCTTCTGCATAACAAGTGGTTTTGCTCTTGCTGCTTTTAAGATTCCCTCCTTGTAATTATAATTGTTGAAGACAAGGAGGGAATCTTAAAAGCAGCAAGAGCAAAACCACTTGTTATGCAGAAGGGAGCCCCAATAAGACCATCTTAGTTTGGGTCTCTTTGGAACTCTCTGGCTTCCAGGATCTGGGTGTAGGTTAGAGAAGTTTATAATCGATATTGCTTCAAATAAAATTTCTCCCCCCTTTTCTCTTCCTGGGAACTCTATAATGTCCATATTAGTCTGTTTGATGTTGTTCCAAAAGTCCTTTAAGCTGTTTATACTTTTTTAATTCTTTTTTTCTTTCTCCTACTCTGAGTGGATGATTTCCATGGCCCTGTCTTCAAGTGGATTGATCCTTTCTTCTGCTTCATATAGTCTCCTGTTGAATCCCAATGATGTATTTTTCAGTTCAGTTATTGGATTATTCAACTCCGTGACTTCGATTCATACTTTCTTATATTTTTACACTTTCTGTTGAAGTTCTCACTGTGTTCATCAATTCTTCTCTCCAGTTAGTTCGTGAGCATCTTTATGACCATTATTGTGAACTCATTATCAGGTAAATTATTTACCTGTTTCATTAAGGTTTTTGTTGTTATTGTTGTTTTGTTTGTTTTTTACTGAGGTTTTATCCTGCTATTTCATTTAAAACATTATTCCTTTGTTTCTCCATTTTGCTTGACATTTTGTATTATTTTCTATATAGCAGATAAAACAACTACCTCTTCTAGTCTCAAAGGAGTGGCCACGTATAGAAAAATGAAACTTTTTGGTCAGCTCTGCCCCAGTTCTTGGTTGTCTCCCAGATTGAGGACTTTTTAGTGTCTCAAAGGGAGAATCTCAGCACCTAGATTCAGGCCGACTGAATGCTAGACCCTCAGTTAGCAGCTTTAAAAAGTATGCAAATATATACAGTCCTGTGTGATTACAAGCTTAAAATAAAGCCCACTGGCCACCAGAGTCAAGTGATCTGCAAGTGTCCCCTGGGCAGCAGTCACAAAAATTGGATCTCTAAACAAATATTCAAGCTCTTTTTGGGGAGATACCAATGAGTGAGGCAGAGGGTGAGGACCAAAATGAAGTCCATAGTTTCTGTTCCTTGAGAGCAGCTGCTAGGCTGTGAAATGTGTACCAAACCTGAAGTCTCCGTTACAGAAAGATGAGAGGGGAGCGGTGTCCCTCAGTCTTCAGTCTGCTTGTGTATGCACTGCCTTGGAGGTGGCAGCCTGCCACGACCATCTCTCTAATTGCCAGAGTCCCCACTAGTGACCAGATCCAGGGGATCAAGGGCTATCCCTTGGGTGGAAGCCAGGATACCAGACATAAAAACCAGGGCACCAGGCCATGTAAAACTCCCCTCCAGGGACAATGGGGCTCTAGACCAGCTACCAGGCTTCTTTCACAGAAAGACCTAGCTCCTGGATTTTTTGCCTCTTATTGTGTCCTGGAGGTGGTAGCTGTTGAAGAACTCTTTTTCAATTGGTTGCTGTTCTGTGGGATCCAAGAGCATAAGCCCTATTGTGACCAGAGCCAGTCAATGTAGAGGTATCCCCTAGGGCATAGCTGCAAAAACCAGGCGTCCAGTTGCATTAAAAGCTCTCTTCTAGAAGATACTGGTGTTCTGGAGCATGGCCAAGGGACAGTGGAAAGATGGCATCTGCTAGTCTCCATTCCCATATTGTGTCCCATCAGGTTCCCAGATGTGTTTGGTAAATTAGATGCCTGCCCTTCAGGCCAATGCTTTTCTATAAGCAGGTGAGCTTCCTTCACTTAAAGTCAGGGTGTCATCAGCTGCCTCTGAACTGAGCCCTGGGGAAGGGGAATCTGAATGTCTGAGCCCTTAAAGAACCACCATGTCTCTTAAAATGAAACTAGACCATTTTGTTATACAACATACAAAAAAATAAACTCGAAATGGATTAAAGACTTAAATTTAAGACCTGAAACCATAAAACTCCTACAAGAAAACATAGGCAGTAAATTCTTTGACATCGCTCTTAGCAATATTTTCTTGAATATGTTTTCCCAGGCAAGGAAAACATAAGAAAATATAAACAAATGGGAGTACATCGAACTAAAAGTTCTTACACAATGAAGAAAACCACCAACAAAACAAAAAAACAACTTAATGAACGGGAGAAGATATTTGCAAATGATAGATATATCCAATAAGGAGTTAATATCCAAAATATGTAAGGAACCCATACAACTTAATACCAAAAAAAAAAAAAAAAAATCCAATGAATAGACATTTCTCCAAAGAAGACATAGCTATGGCCAACATATATATATAAAGATGCTCAGTATCACTAATCATCAGGGAAATTCAAAATTAAAACCACAATGAGATACCACCTCACAACCATTAGAATGACTATAAATTAACATCAATAAATTAACAAACATGTGTTGGTGAGAATGTAGAGAAAAGAGAAGCCTCATGCACTGTTGTGGAGTGGGGGACTGTAAATTGGTGCAGACATGAAGGAAAACAGCATACTGCTAGAGGTCCTTAAAAAATTAAAAATAGAACTACCATGTAACCCAGCACTTCCACTTCTGGGTATTGATTTGAAGCAATCCAAAACACTAATTCGAAATCATGTATACACTCCAATGCTCGATGTAGCATTATTTATAACAGCAAGATAAGGAAGCCACCTAAGTGCCGATCAATAGACTAAGTGAAAAGAAGATGTGGTACATATACACAATGGAATATTACTCTGCTGTAAAATAAAAACTTTCCATTTGCTACAACATAGATGGACCTAGAGGGTATTGTGCTAAGAAAATAAGTCAGACAGAGAAATACAAATAATGTATGATTTCACTTATACATGGAATCTAAAAAATAAATAAACAAAAGCAACACAGACTCCTAGATAGAGAACAAACTGATGGTTGCCAGATGGGAGGGGGCTGGGAGGAATGAGTAAAAACGATGAAAAGGATTAAAAAGTGCAAGCTGCCAGTTATAAAAACAGTCAGCAGTTGTATAACGTACAGCATAGGAAATACAGTCAATAATATTATAATAATTATGTGTGGTGCCAGAGGTACGACAGTTACTGTGGTGATCACTTTGTATAGTACATAAATGCCTAATCACTACACTGTACACCTGAAGTGAACATAATATTGTATGTCAACTAAAATGGAACACAATTGTTTTAAAGAGCCATTTCTCAGATTGCTCTAGTCTTAGGAGTCTTGGGACACAAGCCTGATTGATTTTCAAAGTTATAAAAAATAGGGGGGCTCATTTTTCAGGGGCAGATGTTAAACACTGTGATGCCTAATGCGGGGTTTGACCCCTTTGCTACTCAGGGAGAAGCTCCAGATTTTGAGTTCTCTCCGGGTTGCAGGTTGCTGGGCCAGTGGTGGGTTTTATGGGGAGAGTGTGTCCTGGCCCCTCTTCCCCTCAGTGTGGTTTTTCTTCTTGTTTGCTCAGAGTCTAGTTCTAACTCAGCTAGCCTATGGGTTGTATTAAGAGGAATTTTTCACATGTACTTTTAGACTCAGTGTGTCCATGGGCGGATATGAGTTCAGGAGCTGCATTACCGTCTTCTGAAAAGTCCATTTCCTATGAAAGAATTATCCTCTTATTTACATGAGAGGAGACTTTCTTATTTACTTTCTGCTACACATTCCTGCTCTCCAACTCTCTATCCAGTGCTATTCATGCCCATGACAAGTATGTACGTATGATCTAATTTATTAATAAGTCAGCTTCAATGCCATAATAAAATAATCGTAGTGATAATAGGATATTGATAGTTATTTTTAATGGTGTGCTTACTACTTGTGAGCCACTATTTTAAGTGCTTTACATCACAACTCATTTAATCCTCCAATAGCCCTAAATTAGGTAAAATTACTATTCCCAATGTACAATTAGGAAACTCAGACCTGCAGAGGTAAAGTTTCCTAACTGTAGTGACCACAAAGCTAGAGTCAAGATTCAGAGCCAGATAGCATGGTTGTATAGTCCACGTACTTAACCACTATTCCATGAAGACAAAATCCTGGGCTTAAAATTTTGTCAAAGTCTTCAACAGTAAATTTCAATTGATAAAATTTCTTGACTACAGGTCTTACCTGAATCTACCTTGTCCAGAAGAGTATCATACCAGTGAAATAGTATTTCCCATGTGAAAAGCATCCAACCAGCGTTTTCCTAATAAATAATTCCTGTACATTATTGACAGAGTGGGGGCCCTTCCATTACAGGGACTCCCAAAACCACAGGAATTACTTGGGCAACAGCTGAACGGAAGAGATCTACCGCAATGCGGAGCCTGCAGGGTGGGTCCTCCCCCACCTGGCTCCCTTCCTCTGCTTTGCCTGCTGCCCTTTCTGGAAAGCTCGCTTCCTCTTTTGAGTCAGTAGAGAGTCACTGAATGCAGTTTTGCTGTCAGCTCACTCACTCCTAGCAGGGACTCCGAGACGAGAAGCTAAGACTAAAAGCAGCTTTCTCTTCTTTGACTCCAGGAAGAAAAAAATAAGATGTAAGGTACACATTGTTTTTTTGTTATTCATGTTTAATATTCACTAAGAGCAATTTTCTTGCATTTTTGTAAGTCACATTTGTTGTTTATGTTAATGGTGCAGGTTTCCTAGCAAAGACTGAAACTACCCCTCAAATAAAGAGTGTGGTAGAAGAGTTTGCCTCACCCCAGGACTTTGTCCTTGCACCCTGGGCAGTGTCTCTGTCTTCTAAACACTGTCCGGCAAATGGAAAGGCTGGCCCTCTTTCTGGGCAGTCCTGGCACTAAGGAGCCATGAGAGTCATTCTCCTCTCCATGCTTCATCAGTATCCTTGTAAAGCTGCAGAGTCCAGCCCTGGGCCCAGCATCCTCATATAAGGGTGACTCCAGAAGAAAATTATGTTAGCATTTGTCAGTAGCAGTAGATGCATACAAGAGTAAACATCATAAAGTTGGGACAGACTTCTAAAGACTCTCAGCAACCCTGTCTAACTACCTTGACCTTGAAATGCCCCAGTTCACTGCAGTAAACAGAAGAGCACATGTCACATTCTCTGACTGCTGTTCTGTTTCTAGAAATCCACCAAAGCCCTCTGATATTGAAACCTCCAACAAAATGTGCTACAGTAAATCTCAGTCCCACAAATCAAGATGGAAAATCTTTTCTTTCCCAATTAAGTCCAAATGCACAGATCAAACAGTACATTTGTTTGACTTTCAAGAAGATTCACATTCAGGATTGTGGAGCTTTACTGACATAACAGGTAGATGGTTTGTCATCTAGCTCTTCTTACTGCAGGGTGTTTCTGCCATCTTTTATTGGTAGTTACACGCAGGTCCCTTTTGTGACAATATTAACCTAGGACTGCTGCTGTAAGCATCCAGACTCTGCTTGCCGCCTGCAGGGACATCTGATGAGAGTTTATCAGGATTGCTGAGCCCGACACTTTTACATTAAAGTGGTTCCCACTCACAGTTATTAGTGTGTGTGGCGAGCCCACGTCTGCTCACACATCAGGCCAGCTCCCCACAAGAGTGCTACGTAGAGCAGTGGAAATCTGTCTGTTCCCAGGTTAGAAAATAGGACTGTTTTTGTGCAGGTGAAAAAAAAACCTAATCGATATGAAATGGATCTGGAAGAATTTGGAGGTAATAGCAAATACCTAGCCGTGGCTGCCATAGCACTCAAGGGGTCATCAAGCATGAAGTGTCACCATGCAACTTAGGGTTGTTTGTAAAGCAATGAAGAAACAAATAGATGCAAAAGATGCACTATATTCCCAATTTACAGTATAAGAAAACTGTAATAACCAGATAGTGACTTTTAGAGAAAGTTTCCCCTTGCGCGGCTTCTTTTTAAATAATTTTAGCATGGACCTAATATTACTGTAGATTCTATATAAGTCTTAGTGGTTTATGCAAAAGCAACTCTCTTTAAAAATGGCTAAAAAGACAGGCATTTTCAAAGAGGAAAATATTGGGGGAAAGATATGACTTGTCTTCGGGGGCTTCTTGTAAAACTGGAAGGCATGTAGGTGGAAACTTGGGCTGTGGGGTCAGATGGAGTTTAAAATCCAGCTATGCAACTTCTTAGCTGTGGGAAATGGGCAAGTCATTTAACTTCTCTGAACTAGTGCAATGGGGTGTTTAATAATAATAACACCTCCATGGGATGTTGTAAAGAGCTTGTGTACAGCCTTTGCAGGAAACATACTCCATAAATATTAGTCCTTGTCATCATTGCCCAAAGTATATTGTGGTTGCAATCACTGTGGGCTCTCAAAGAACTCTGCAATGACTATGACGAGGAAGTCTGCCCAGTGGCTTCTGGTATCATCCTTACCTCCATGACTTTCTTATTCAACACTGTGTTCATATTATTGTAAGAGGCTAGAAAAAAGAAGAAGACATAGCTAATGTCCTACTCTAATGAGAGATTCTCTTCATGTTCTGGCAACAGTGGGAATGTATGTGCACAGCTTATTTGCAGAAGCTGTTGACAAGATTCCATTCAGGGCAATCTGTGTAGTGGACAAGTAACCTGAAGCAATCTGTATTCTTCTCTCTTTTTTTCTAAACTTCTTCTCCATACTGTCTTTGTTTGGGTTCCACTGTGTTTGCATTCATTTTGGCCCTGAGACAGCAGGCAACGTAGGAACAACCTCTCTCCATAACCATCTCGTTAGTACTGCCATGTTCATTCCAGCACTATTCACAATACTCAAGATATAGAAAGATCCTGAATGTCCATCTATTGATAAAGAAAATGTCATATGTGCATACAATGGAATATTATTTAGCCTTAAATAAGAAGGAACTACAATATGGATAAACCTTGAGGATATTATGTTAAGTGAAATAAGCCAGGCACAGAAAGACAAACATTGCATGATTCCACCTTTATGAAAGATCTAGAACAGTCAAATTCATAGAATCAAAGAGTAAAATGGTAGTTGCCAGGGGCTGGGCCGTGGGGTGGGGGATGGAAATTACTAATCATTGGGCATAAAGTTTTGGTTAAGTAAGATAAATAGTTTTAGAGATCTCATGTACAACACTGTGTCTATAGTCAACACTAATGTATTATCACTTAAAAATTTGTTGCGAAGGTAGACTTCCTATTAAGTGTTCTTAGCAAAATAAAATGTTAAATGGTTGCTTCCGTATCTTGGCCACTGTGAACAATTCTGCAATACACAGACGATATATTAATAGAATTGTACACCCAAAACCTATATAATTTTACTAACCAATGTCATCCCAATAAATTTTTAAAAATCAGGAATCATACAACCATCACCTAATTTAATCACTCAGATGACAAGCTTCCTAAGTCTAATAGACTAATCTAGTATATCGATTAGAGCCATTTAAATGGCTCCTGACAGATTAATATATTACCACATTGGAAATATTTATAATTTTAAGATTCCCTGAAGCAAAATTTACTAATTCAAATAAATCAGTATTTCACACTTTCATTTTTGAATCAGTTTTTCACACTTTCTTTTGAAATACCTGAGCAGGTAGATAGTTACTAATTCAAATAAATCAGTGTTTCACACTTTCATTTTTGAATCAGTTTTTCACACTTTCATTTGAAACACTTGAGCAGGTAGACAGAGAGACAAAGAGAGAATTTTGAGGCAGGATGCTTTTGGAGGCAGCCTTCAGATTATAATATAAAGGCTACAACCTGTTTTTCATACTGGGATACCAAGCTCACAGAAGGAGAGACAGTTGTCTGTGAACTGATAAGGAGAAGTAGACTATTACATGTTTAATTAACGATCCAATACTTTTAATCCAACAGAGATATGATCCCCCAACTGAGAAGAAAGGAAGGCTTTAGAGATACACATACTTTTAAAAATTTTTGTTGTTTTTTGTTTATTTGTTGATGTTGTTGTTGTCATTGTTTTAATAGAGAAAGACAATAGAACATATCCACTCACTACAAGGCCGAAAGTATCGCCACGCCATCAGCCTCTGGTGCTTTTCTCTGAGGCAGTCTCCCTCCCACCCCAAAGGTGAGGTCCCGTTCCATTGTGCTCAGGTCACCTTGCCACATGCATTCCATCTGGAACTGGCTGAGAAAAGAAAGGCCTCAACTAGGATTGTAAATGAGCATGGCTCCCTCTTCTGGTGGAAAGCCTGAATCAGTAATAAAATTCTCGGGGAAGAGAAGGGGCTTAGCCTGTCTCCACGCTCCAGAAACATGTGTCAACACAATACCCTATACAAGTGAACCAGACGCTGAGAAACCCTCCATGGTTCTTGTATTCTGATACTAGTGCTAATGAGAAATGCGGTAACAAGAGGGAGGGGAAAGGTCCTGCTTTGGAATAGAGAATAATGAAACACTAACGAAGGAATTCTTAAGACATTTGGGATTAAAACGACTAAGTTTTTCTTTAATAAGAAAGTCTTTTGATCTTTGGGTCTCTGATAAAGAAGCCATTCCTACCAAGGTGTACATGGATGTAGGGGTTGAGAGAGGAACTAAATACTGGCTTCAAAAACTACCGTCAACAGCATTCTTCGGAGAACAAGTAAGTTTGTTAGTATGTCTAAATGCCTATGAACATCTTGATTTTTCATGAGCTCAAACCTACAACATTAAAAATATCTTCCAGCACATATCCACAAGTAAGTCTCATAAAGGAACAATTTTAGGCACAACATTTTGTTTATTAGATGTAAATATTCGAGCCCCAAATATATTATTCTTTATCATTAACCCAAAAATATAGACAACCCTAAGAGTGGTACCAAGTATCGATGCTTTTATGAGTTTAAACAGTAACACAAAATGATGTATTGATAATGTACTGATGTGCCATTTCCTAAATAACTAGTAGGCTGAGCACTATAGAGACCTCAGAAATGGTTAAACACAGAACAAAATAAAAACAAAAAGTAAACCTAACAGTCCAAACAAACGTGCTCATTTAGACCCCCAACATTTTGTCTCTTAACATTTCATTTATTTATAAATTATACCCAGTCCTTCCCAAATAATCCTAATGTTTCTGGATCACAAATTTGCTACTAATACTTGCTAAAGGCTACAGCCCAGATTTGTTATATCTTAAAGAGTTTCAGTGCTGGAAGCAACGCACTGTGGTTCCATGTAGAAGTTTCAAGTTCAGGAAAGCAGAGGGCTACATTCTCATGCCAGAGGCAACCAGTGGAAAACCCACGTGGTATTTTGTTTGGTCTCCTCTCACCACCCCCCAGCCCTCAATTAAGATTAGGCAAACTTTATAAATTTGGGGATAACAGGATGTTGGGGCTGGGATATTACAAAAGACAACATGGATAGATGTCATATTTTCTATTCTTTCTTATAAAGACATATATTTCAACTCTGGGGGGAGCTGGACGAAAGAAAATGGATATATAAATATCGAGCACCATTCGTAACCATGTATGATATATTTACCAGAAATTTGGAAACCAGAAGAATGGATAAAGAGATTGGAGAGAAGATAAGCAAATAGGCACTACATTTTTTTTCAGTGAAAAAAATGCAATTAACACGGATATAATACCATTAACTAAATTAAAGAGCGTATTTGAATTTCCTCAATTTTTCTACCAATATCCTTTCCATTTCCCAGGATCCTATTCAGGATCCCATGTCACGTCTCCTTAGTGCCTTCCAGTGTGTTACCATTCCTCATTCTTTCATTGACTGTTATAACCTTGAAAATCATAAAGAGAGCTGATCAATTACTTTGTAAATGACCCTCAATTTGACTGTCTCAGGATATTTTTTCATTACTAGAATAAGGTTATGTGTTTTTAGGCAAGCATAACACACACACACACACACACACACACACACACACACACACACACTGTGTTCTTCTCAGCACATATTAAGAGGTTCACGATGCTATTATATCTTAATATTGATGCTGTTTATCTTGATTACTTGATTAAGGTATCTATCACGTTTCTCTAAAGTTGCTATCTACCTTTTTATGTAATATATATCTTGGATGAGATACTTTGAGATTATGCAAATTATATTTTTTCCGCAAACATCTGCCCACTAATTCTTAGCATCCATTGTTATAAACTCATGGAAATTTACTTTATTTTACAGGTTAAATTCAATCCAGAGGTTATGTAGATTACTTTGTCGCTCATGTATTTCCAGCTTTCACCATTAAGTACTCCTTCAGATTGGATCCTGTGTTCTTTTGAAAAATCCCCATCTATTTGGGTGCATTTCCTTACTTTCTGACACAACAAAATATTTCAAGTTCATCTTGTATTTTCTTGCTTCAGCTCTGGAATCAATCAATTCTCTAAAGAGTCTCAGTTTATTTTATTGGAGAATAGTTTTTAGAAACCAAGATATGAGCTCTAGTTCTATCCCTGTGACCGTAATACCATTGCTTTACACCCTTTCAGTAAACAGAACTAGGAAGTACATGCATATATAGTAGCCTATGCATACACACATATCTACATTTTGGTATATGTCATCTGTGTGTGTGTATGTATGTGAGTTGACTATACAAAATATGTGTGTATATGTGAAAAAGATATTAAATTCTTGTTAATAACCTCTACTCCTAAACACAGTGTTTATTTTAGCATTTCCCTTTCCTTATTTATAACTTTTCTCCAAGAATAAAAACCCAGTTCTCATCTACAATTGTCTACAATATAATTATTTGTTTAATTCTAATAAACAAAGTAGTTTCAGAATTTCCAGCCCATTCCCTTGTGAAAAACATCTTAACTACTAGACTGCAGCATTTATGTAACAATTCTCAGCCCTCTGCCTTACAGTATACAATCAAAATACTGTTTTTCACAGTGACTTAGGATGGTTCTTCTCTCCACCCACTTCACTTTATTTATTAATAATCTATGAGGACTAACAATTAAGTTTGCAAACTCATCCTAGAAAAAGTGCTACATCCTTCATAGCTGAATATCATTAAAGTCACCTTCAAAGTACTCCCCTTGGAAAGCTACGCACCAATACCAGTGCCTAGTCCACCCTTCACAGCAATTTTGGAATTTTTTTTCAGGCCATTAGAGCTGTTGTTGTGTTACCCTTGATGTCCTGAATGTCATCAAAATGTCTTTCTTTCAATATTTCCTTTATCTCTGGGTAAAGAAAAAAGTCATTGCGGGCCAGATCAGGTGAGTAGGGAGGATGTTCCAATATAGTTATCTGTGTACTGGCTAAAACCCCCTCACAGACAGTGCTGTGGAGCTGGTGCATCGTTGTGATGCAAGAGCCATGAGTTGTTGGCAAAAAGTTCAGGTTTTTGTCTAACTTTTTCATGCAGCCTTTTCAGCACTTTCAAATAGTAAACTTGGTTGACTGTTTATCCACTTGATACAAAGACATAATGAACAAGCCGTCTGATATCAAAAAAGGCTAGCAACATCGTTTTGCCTCTTGATTTGGACTGACAGAATGTTTTTGTTTGTGGAGAATTGGCTGACTTCCACTGTGCACTTAGACACTTTGTTTCAGAGTCATATTGGTACACCCATGTTTCATCACCAGGGATAACACAGCTCAAAACATCGTCTTGCCTCTCCCAAAGGTCTTGGCAAACTTTGACTCTCCTTTGGTTTCATTCATCAGTGAGCTCCTTTGGGACCAACCCTGCATACACCTAATGCCATGATTTTCAATTCAGATTTTCTTAACTGTTTCTGTATGAAAGTTTATTTGGTCTGCTATACTTCTCATAGTCAGCCAATGATTTTGATGCACAATTCTATGACTTTTTGCAATGTTTTCGTCAGTTCTACTTGTTATTGGCCACCCTGCCCTCTCTTCATCAGTGATTCTCTCTTCCCTCAGAAAAATGTTTAATCCACTTGTACACTGCCGTTTTCTCCACGGCATTAACCCCATAAACTTGGACTAACATGTCCCTGATTTCACTTCCACTCTTGCCAAGTTTAGCAAGAAATTTAATGTTTGTTCATTGTTCTAATTCAAGCTCTGACGTTCTCATGATGGCACACAAAAACACACAACAATAAGAATGCCACTCAGCAAGACACTGCCACATGTCTACACAAACACAGCTGTGAGACACAGATATACCAAGGTTATGACACCTTACTGAGTTGTTTGTACAGTGCTGCCAATGTAAGTGCACAGAGGTAAGTTTGCAAAATTAATTGTCAGACATTGTATAGTTAGGCTAATATGTTACTGTTTGTATTCCATTTTAGGTTCCCTACACATCCTGATGGGTTTGAATTATGTGCTTATCTTGGGGTATGTAGAGGGTATGTGAAACACTGCTTTGATTGTAGGAGTCAGAGCTATACAAGAAAATGCCCTGGAAATTACTCCAGATCAATTCATAGAGATCTTCCTCCCTCATCCTCCCAATAGCTGTGTAGTCCTCCCTTAGGCCTATACTACAGTTTACTCAACCAAACTCTTATGTATGGGCATTTAGGTTGTTTCCAGAATTTTGCAATTACAAAAAATACTGAAATAAATGAAGTTTGTGCATGTGTACTTTTATATTGTTGCCAGTGTGTCACAAGGACAGACTCCTAGAAGTAGGATTGCTAGGTCTAAAGGTGAATGCATATATAATTTTGTTAGTTATTACCAAATTTCTTTACCAAATTTGCACTCCTACCAGCAATGTATAAGAGCATCTTTCCCATTTTTTTCTATTGAATTTTTGGTCCTTTGACCCTCAATTTTAAAGGTTTTTTCCTTTGTATATTAGTTATATTAGCCCTTTGTTTTGATGTACACTGTTAATACTGTGCCTCAGGATGCCAGTTGTCTTTTGACTTGGTTTACAGTATTTTGAGTCATGCAAAACTGTTTAATTTTCATGTGAAATGTATCAGTGTTTTATTGCACCTGGAGTTTGGGTCATAGTTAAAAAGTCTTTCCATAACCAAACTTAAAGAGGAATTCATCTGTTTTCAAGTTTATATAGTTTCATCCGTTACACCCCTGTCCCATTAAGAATTCATTGTTATTCACAGTAATTTGAAGATGTACCATTTTTTTGGTGGTGATTTAAGAACTCTTTCTTTATTGTCAGAACCTTCTGAGAATTGCCTTGATTATTCTACTCTGACCAAGGCTAACTCCAGTAGTTAACTTAGAGTCACTAAAAAGAAACATCTGACTGAAGCTTTCTGCGATCGGAAAGGTTTTCGTCTTTCCCTCTTCCTGTCTCGTGTACTCCATGTTTGCCTCTGTCTTCACCCCACACATGGCAAGACCTGAAATGATAAGCCTAACTGGGTTAGGGGCAACATGGAGTGATTTCCTGACAGCCCATTCTTTATTCGGGTGTACACTCTAAGCTCCATATACCAGCCTTCATTGTGAAGGACGGATGCCAGTGACCATGGAAAATCCATTAATAGGACTTGCTTCCCATTATTAGCACCATCTGAGTCTGCTAAAAATCTTAACTATGAGTTTAATTTCTCTACAGAGGGTTTTAAATTAATTAGGGGTTTACATGCTAACAAAGAGCCTGATACATCCATAAATCAATCCAGTGAGGGAGGACTACACAGGGAGGACATCTATTCAGTGGAGACCTCAAATCCAGCATCCCTGTCGGGCTCCCAACAAAAGGGTGCAGGTGTGGAACAGGCCACTGTGACAAGGAAGCCCCGATAATTATTCTGCATCACTTAGACCACAGCAGGTAATATGGCAAATCAAAGTCCCAGGCGCTCAGCACGTGAAACCACGTTACCATGAAAAGCACATCGTATCACTTTGACCTCTATAAATGAATCGCCACAACACTGTGATTTATTTTATACCAAGTCCAAGAATTAAAAGGACATTGATCAAAATGATCTCCCTTTCCCCCTTTTGTTAGAAATAGAAAGTAACAGATGGAACCACTTCCTTTCTTTCTTTCTTCTTTTTTTTAATGCATCAAACATCACTTTAAGAACCTCTGCAATTGCTAGAGCTTTCTATTGAATACACTTGTTTCAAGGTTTATACTCATGTTCTGTTCTCATATTCCTTTAGGTAAACGGAGCACTAGTATTTTTGTAACAACTATACAATTGCATAACAATTATTTCTAATGTTAAACATTTTCATGTGATGGTAGTTTTGTTTCCTTTGTGTCCTTTGATTAGAAGATATCTGATGAACAAAAATAACCACAAACTCATTTTTGAAAGATGCTGCATTTCATTTGTCACAATCATATCTACATCGATATGAAAATCATGAGTGCACATATGTGAAAAAACAAACTAGTTTTAGAAATCTAACTTTAAAATCTAGTTTAAATGTGGGTTTATAGTCTCCTTGCAATAGCTGGCTTTGCAGAGTTTTCTGTGTCCAGCCTGTTCAGACCTTCCTCTCCTTCCCCAGCCACAGGCGTCTGAAGCCCACATGCTGTCGATAATAAGTAATATTCTCTAATTAATTCCTCATTGAGCTGAAAATTTTGTTATAGCAAACCTCTCACTCCAAAAAATAAAGAAATAAAACCAATATCTCAAATGGGATGAAAAAAGACCATCAAGAGACACCAACTTCTAGGAGACAAATTTTAAAAAAGAAGAATTAAGTTGGAGGACACACACTTCACAATTTCAAAACTGACTACACAGTAGCACTTGGGTCACTTGATTACTGCCAGTAATTAAGGTAGCATTCTATTGGCATAAGGATAGACATAGAAGTCAACAGAATAGAACCGAAAGTTCAAAAACAATCCTTCACATTTGTGCCGACTGATTTCAACAAGGTTGCCAAGGCACGTCCATGGGGGAATGAGCAGTCTTTCCAACCAATGGTGCAAGGGCGACGGGGTGCCACATACAAAAGAATGAAGTTGGACCCATCCTCCAACAACACAAAAAATAACTGAAAATGTATTGCTGACCTACCTGTAAGAGCTATAACTACAAACCTCAGAGGAAATTCTTCATTACCTTAGGTCAGGCTAAGCTTTCTTTGCTGACACCAAAAGATATGACAAAAGAAAAATTAAACTGGAGTTCTTCAAAATTAAAAAAAAATATGTTTTAATGGACATTATCAAGAAAGTAAAAAGAAAACTTATACAATGAGATAAGGAATTTGCTATTCATGTATCTGATAATGAACTGATATGTCCACAAAAACAATTGTACAAAAACTTCATAGCTGCCTCATTATAATAGACCAAATTATAAATAGCCAAATTTCTGTAAAAAGAAAACTGGATAAACATTGTGATATCTTCATAAAATGAAATACTATTCGGCTAAATGTTAAAGGAAAAAAGCCAAACACAATAGAATACATACAAGTATGATATTATATATTACATACCAATGTTTATATAAAATTCAAGAACAGGAAAAACTAATTCATGAATTATATGAAGTATATCAATGGCTGCTTATGCAAGGGTGGACATATGTGACTGAGATGGGTTAAGAAGGAACTTTCTGTGGTAATAAAAAATTCTATACCTAATTGGGATGTTGGTTTTACAACTAAATACATCTGTCTAAACTCATCAAGTTGGACCTTTAAGATATGTGCATTTCACTGCATGTCAATTTTACTTCAACATTTTTAAAGTACAGGAAGTGAAAGTGCCATGTTTACGGTGTCCTAACCCTCCCTGTCTCCTTTTCAAACACAAAACACAGAGGCATAGAAAGGCATTTCAGTCACCGGAGGGACAATGAGGCTCTTCCTTGTGTTTTAAGTAGTCTTCTAAAACTCCTGCCTTGTTAGAACAAAGTTTCTGCACAGTTTCAAAGTGTCCTGGTAGAACACTGTCTGTATCTCCAGTATCTGATTTGGAATAAAAGCAAGGTGGATATTTAACCTAAATCTTACTGTCAGCCTGTCCCGGAGTTAGCAAGATGTTACCTGTTTGGGGAGTACTACACATTGAGTAAATATACTCTCTTCAGGAATTCTACTTCTACTTGGAAGAACCCTAGGAAAACCTAAGAGGCTGTAGACTGATCAATCTTTCCAACATGGTTTAAGATTGAACTCAGCTATGCAATCCACAGCATTGTTCTAAGATTTCTCTGACAATTCCTATAATACAATGTTATGTCTTTTATCTATTGTATCTGTTGCAATTTAAAGTGTGTTTAATTAACTAACTTGGTTTATGAAAGCTTTTGCTCAATTGCAGTAAATGCCTTTATACCATGTCTAATCTCCACCTTTTATCTTTGTAATTTATGACCCTGGTGTCATCCTGAGACACGCCTTCACTATGCCCAGATCATAAAAATAACATATTTTCTAATACGTTTCTCTGGACAATCGAATATTTTCTTCTAATTTCGCCTATCTTCTCTCTCTTCTGATGGCATTATGATTTTTTTTTTATTTTCACATTTTAATTTAAAGTCTCTTAAGACTATTAAGAAAAAAATTCTCTAACATTCAAAAAATATTTCAGAAACATAAGACATCACTTAACTCCACCCAGATTTAACAGATTTTTAAAACATATTATGATAGATGCTTCATTAAAAAGTTAGATATACCTTAAGCCTTTTCCCCCTCCCCAGAAGTATTCATTTTCTTAAATTTGGTATGTGTTGTTCCTATACATGTCATATATTTTTTCTACTTATATATAAATAATATGTTTTTGAAAATTGCCAAACACCACACTGATTTCATTGCTTTAGCTCTATACTAAACCTTTATGCATGGCAGGACAAAATGCTCCTTTATTATCTTTCTTTAAGGTTGTATCATCTATACTTAAATGTACATTTTTTTCATATAAACATTAGGATTATCTTGTTGTATTTTGTGAAAACCCTGTTGGGTATTCTGATTGGAATTACATGGAGTGTATAAACCACTTTGGAGTAAGCTGACACCTTTAAGCCTTCCTTTCCAAAAATATCTGACATGTCTCTCCACTAATTTTGGTCTTTCTTTATACTCTTTAATAATTTCTCCATCAATATTATAGACATTCCTTTTTAGATTTATTTCTATATGTTTTTAAAAACTATATAAGTACTATATTTTAAAATTACACTTGGTAAGGGTTGGTGATTGATGTGTAGAAATTCTATTGATGTTTTTGCATATTCATTTTATATCCAGCCATTTTCTAAAACTTTGTCCAAAGATCTCTTTAGATTTGCTGTTTAGATCATTATTTTTTTTAAATAATACAAACTGTGCTTTTTTCTTTGTAACCTTTACATCACTTACATATTTTATTGCACTAGTTAGAACCAAATGCATAACAATAGATAGAAGCACTGATGGAAGACATTCTGTCCTGGTTATGAAATTTAAAAGAAATGCTTCTAACATTTCACCATTAAGCACAATGTTCACTGAAGATTTTCAGTAGATACCGTTTATCAATTTAAGGAAATTCCCATTTACTCTTGGCTGACTACATTTTAAAAAAATACTAGTATGAATTGATATTAAATTTTACCATATGTTTTATTTTATATATAGTTAATGAGGTTTTGTTTTCTCTGTTTAAGCTATTACTTGTGTCAATTATATTAATGCATTTTCTGATACTAAGCAACCATTGCATTCCTAGAATAAATTCCACTTGAAAGAAGCCTCATAAAAGTGAGTTGGCACCTAGCACCCACATCTTGGTTTTAAATATATTTGCCCATTAAAAGGAACCAGTGATCCTTGGAAAATGATTAATTCTAAGACTGTGGCAGGAGACATACAAAATGAGCCTGAAGCATCTCTTAATGCCAGAAAATAAGAAAATATTATGAAGAAGAAAAAGAAAAGAAAGAAAATAATAAAACGAAGGAAGGGAGGGAGGGAAAAAAGAAAGGAAACACAAAAGCAATGATGGTAATATGTCAGAGAAACAAAGGAGCCAATTAAAAGAGTTCCTAAAGGTCAGAGCTGGAGCAACTTGAGCAAAAAAATAAAGTACTTTATATTTGTTCATACCCCAAAATATATAGCTATGCATCCACCGTTATATAAATGATTAAATAAATAAATGGGCAAGAAAAATTCAAAATACAAAAGAATTCAAAATAATTCATGTAGACACTCTACGCTCAAGGATGTAGAGCACAGCTCTCTACACCTTATTTCTTCCAAAGAGGACACACAGAAGTGGTGAGCAGAGGGGGATCTCACAGTGGAAACCTGACAAAAATTGCCTTAACAGCAGTGTCCAGTATTTTGGCTTCCCTAGGCCACACTGGAGGAAGAATTGTCATGGGCCACACATAAAATACATTAACACTACCGATAGCTGTGAGCTAACAAAAAAGGCCCGCCCATAATTTCCTTCATGTGTTGAGCCGCATTCAAAGCTGTCCAGGGCTCCGTACAGCCCGTGGGCCACAGGTTAGATACGCCTGCTTAGCATGTGATCAAGGCTCACCTACAGAGTGATAAATTACATTGAGAACATGCGACCTTGATACAATGTGATGAAAATGGCACTTTCACTTGTGGTCTACTTCCCCCAAAATATATTCCAGTCTAATTATGAGAAAAACATCAGACAAATCTCAATGAGGAAGATCCCCCAAAATACCTAACTAGTAGTCCTCAAAACTGTTGACTTTATCAAAAACAGAGAAGTCTGACAATCTCTCACAACAAAAAAGAGATTAAGGAAACATGACAGGTAAATGTAATGTGTGTCCTGGATGGGATCCTGAAACAGACAAAGGACATTAGGCAGAACTATGAAAAATTAAATCAAGTATGGACTTCAGTTAATAATAATTTGTTCATTAGTTATGACAAATGTACACTAATGTAAAATGTTAATGATTGGGGGAACTGACTATGTGGCATATAAGAAATCCCTGTACTGTCTTTGCAATTTTTTTATAAACACAGAATTATTCTAAAATGAAAAGTTTGTTTTAGAACAGTGAGTTGGGGATAGTTCTCTCATTTTCTTTTTCCAACACCAGTTTGTATAAAGTAGTATCTCCTTCACCAAAGACTTGGTTGAATACCTCTGTAAAATCATCAGAGCCTAGCAGCTTTTTCGGTAGGGAGAGACACATTGTTTAAAAAATACATTAAAAACTTTAAACATTCATAAAAATTATTAAGAAATGTATACTATAACCTCAGCTACTATAGGTATCAAATACTGACAATTTTTTTTTCATCAAAACCTCTACCTACTTCCCTCTTGCAATATTATTTTGAAGCAAACCCAGACATTACAGCATTTCACTGGTAACAATTTCTGTATGCACCTCTAATCAATAAGGATTTCTTAAGAAAAAACACAACCATCATACCCAGATTATACCTAAATATTAACAATAATTCTTAATACCATCAAATACTAATATTCACATATTTAAATGTCTTATAATTTTTATGCATATATGAATAAATTAGTGTTGCTAAAATTTTTCTATTTCTTCATTTTGTACTCCATTGGTTTGTTTTTTATTTCATTACTTCTTTCCTTAGTTTTTTAAAAATTATTCTTTATTACTGTTTGAGTTGGAGATTAATCAATTTAAATTTTTTAGTTTTTTTAAAAATTATTCTTTATTAACTGAGTTGGAGATTAACCAATTTTAATTTTTTTCTTTTTTCTACTACATGCATTTAAAGCTATACATTTCACACTAAGTGTTAATTTGATTACATCTCATAAGTTTGTGTGTATGTAGTGTTTTCATTCTCATTTAGTTTCAGTATTTTAAATTTCCCTTTTGTTTGTTTCAAAATGAATTACTTAATATATTCTCCATAATTTTCAGTTATCCAATACTGTTAGCTGTTATTGATTTCTGATATTACTGATTGTAGACAAAGATCATAAAAAGTATGACACTGATGTATTTGTATAATAAGTATCTTATATTATAAATTTCATGGAAGCAAGGATTTCATTTTTATTCTCTGATGGATATGTTGAATAGATTAATGAAGAAAGTTATATGCAGGGCCTACTTCCAAAATTTAGTAAATATACAGAAACCTGTCATGAAGTTTGGCACCTACCTTTATAAACTCTTAGAAAGTCATGTCCACTTGGCTTTATAAATTATTAACTTAGCTTTTGTAAACAAGAAGAAACAGTCCTGGGTCTTTTTCCAAATATGTATTATGGAGAGTTTTCAGCCAATGATAAACACTGTGAATGATGTATTGTCCCAGTTACTTTTCTTCCTTAGATGATACTTTAAACTCAACTGTCCTGACTGCTTCCGACACTAGCATATTAACACAGACAAGTCCGAGCTTTATGTGCTGCTAAAACCCCAGTTTTTTCAAAATCAACTGCATTTCTATACATTGACAATAACAAACTATCAAAAAAAATTAAGAAGACAATCTTATTTACAATAGCATCAAAAAAAAAAAAAAAAAAAAAAAAAAAAAAAAAAAAAAAAAAAAAAAAAAAAAAAAAAAAAAAAAAAAAAAAAAAA
Organism: Lyroderma lyra; assembly: GCA_004026885.1. Lineage (NCBI taxonomy): Eukaryota > Metazoa > Chordata > Mammalia > Chiroptera > Megadermatidae > Lyroderma > Lyroderma lyra. Next base: position 34,715 of record PVJL010003018.1, on the reverse strand, counting down.
AAAAAAAAAAAAAAAAAAAAAAAAAAAAAAAAAAAAAAAAAAAAAAAAAAAAAAAAAAAAAAAAAAAGCAACCTAGAAATAAATTTAACCAAGAAGGTGAAAGACATGTACACTGAAAACCATAAGACATTGCTGATAGAAATTGAAGAATATACAAATAAATGAAAATATAGTCCATGCTCATGGATTAAAAAATATCATTAACATGTCCATACTACCCAAAGTAACCTACAGATTCAATGCATGCCTATCAAAATCGCAATGGCATTTTTCACAAAAATAAAGCAAACAATCCTAACATCAGTATGGAACCAGAAAGACCCTGAGCAGCCAAAGCAATCTTGAGAGAAAAGAACAAAGATGGAGATATCATACTTCCTGATTTCAAACTATATTACAAAGCTATAGTAATCAAAACAGTATTGTATTGGCATGAAAAGAGACACATAAATCGATGAATAGTATAGCCAAGAGATAAACGCATGTGTATATGGTCAATTAGTTTACACAAAAGAGCTAATAATATACAATGGGGAAAAGACAGTGTTGGAAAAACTGTATAGCAACATTTAAAAAAATGAAACTGGACCACTACTTCACACATACAGAAAATTCAACTCAAAATGAATAAAGATCTGAACATAAGACCTGAAACCATAAAACTCCTAGAAGAAAACACAGCAGTAAGCTCCCTGACACCAGTCTTGGTAATGAATTTTTGGATCCAATTCCAAAAGCAAAGGCAATAAAAGCAAAAATAAACAAGTGGAATTATATCAAAGTAAAAAGCCTCTGCACAGCAAAGGAAATCATTTAAAAAATGAAAAGGTAACCTACTGACATTTGCAACACCATGGGTAGAGCCTGAGGGCATTATGCTAAGTGAAATAAGTCAAACAGAGAAGGACAAATACTGTATGATTGAATTTATATGTGGTATATTTAAAAAAAATAAACTCAAAGATACAAAGGTTCATGGTTGCCAGAGGTAAGGGAGGGGTCAAAAGGTAAAAATCTTCAGTTATATAATAAATAAGTCCTGAGGATGTAATATACAGCATAGGTAATATAGTTAATAATGCTGTATTACAAATTTAAAAGTTGCTAAGTGAGTAGATCTTAAAAGTTTTGATCATATGTCTATATATGGTGATGGATGTTAACTACCCTTATTATGATGATTACCTCAAATCATTATTTATACACCTAAAACTGCATCATATATAAAACTATATATGTAAATTTTATCTCAATTTAAAGAAAAACACCAAAAAGCTTAATTCACTTAATACCCATTCTAACCTCTCCTCCTTGACTACTAGCAGTTAGAAAATTGGGTGTATCATCCACAGGGCTACTGTGAACAACCATCTTCTAATTCTACCAAAACCTAAAACCTGACCTAGGAAAGGTAGTAGTAGGAGTCAGCATGTTTAAGGATAGCTCCATGCCCTTCTTACTCCCAGGTTTGCAAACTTTGAATTTCCCTTCTTAGCTGCCTTTTGTCTGGTAGAGGCCAGAGTCTACAGCTGTCCAGCAATGGCAAGAGGCAGGGCACACTAGGCAAAATCCTGACTTCACCAAGGCAATGTCTCCTGGGTTTTGTACAATGCTCCTGTTTTCACATGTGTCTCTTAAGTTGAAAGAAATTATTTCTTCTTGTTTAAATGGTAGATATTTAACTATGTGACATTTGCAATTTATGTTACTAAAAGGAAACATAAACTCACATGCTGTTAGGGCAGGGAACAAGCAGGTTAAAAATAAGACTAGGTGTAAATCTCTCTAATGTTATGCAGATGTTAAAAGAAGAGATCACTGCTGTTAGATTGAGACCCACTAGAAACCATGAACAGATACAGGCCACAGGAGTGAAGTTTCTTCAAAGTGTTTTCGTTCAAGTTTGTATCAGCTAACCCAGCCAACTCCACCATCAGTACCATAGCTGACTGTCCACACTGTGGAAATGAACCATAAGTTAGCCTCATTCTCTAACAAGGAGGATCCAAAAATTCTCTTCTCCCTCCTTCCTCAAACCCTTCATTTTTTTCTTCAGATTCCTAATATAACTGTCATATTTCAATCTTTGATCATTATTCCATATGTTCACTGTGCGAAAAATGAAGTATGGTTTTGAATTTAGCTGATGGAACAGCAGGGTAATACCCACTTATGTCTAAATATCAGGATGCAGCGAAAAATGAAATCCCATAAGAGGGTAAATAGGGATCCTGTGTTTCTTTAGTGCCTAATAAAGAACTGATATTTTTCTTTTTCCCAAATAGAAATTAATCACTGAAATAAAAAAAAAAGCCACTAACTTTTGAGGTTTTACATAATTAACTCAAGTATTTTAAAAATTGTTTTTGGTAGAACATTCGTGCTCTATAAATACTAATATCTCTTCAATCAAAAACAAAGATAAATTAACAGTGGTAGAAGTAATATTTCTCCAAATTAAAAAATAAATATAAGAAAACTGTAAATACACTTAAGCAATTGTTTTTGTCATTTTAAATACTCTCTCAGATATTTTGTGTCATAAACACATATAAAAATATTTTTGGTATTTTTAAACATCCAAATACATATTTTTAACTAATGAACTCTTATTTGTACTCTATAAGTAACACTGTCTTTACAAGTCTGGGGAAAAAAATATCATCAGAGGGACCTTGGCCTACAAAATATTAATAAACTATAAATTTCAAGTAATTAAAATAAATTAAAACAGTATAAGAATACACAAGGGTTAATGGAAAAGTATAAGCAGTCCAGCACTTAACCCAGATTGTTATAGGTATTTGAATCATGATAAAAGTGACAGTAAAGTTTAGATGGTTCAATAAAAGATGTGAAATTATCAATTTCTGAAAACATTTTTGGATCCCTAACTCACACCAATTTAATTCCAAGTAGAATTTGTAAAGATTTACATACAGAAAAATAAGAACTACACTCATATATACCCTAGAAGATAATGAGAATGAATAGAGTTATATTCTTGGAGTCGAATGGACCTTTTTGCACATAACAAAATTCAGATGATATTAAAACCTTAAGGACAGAATAGATGTTGCAGTAAACTGAGCCAGTGACAGGGAACACAAGCTGAAACACAATTTATCAGAATGAAGACAGATACAAACCCATAGCACTAGGAAAATGTAATGATGAAAGTTATAAGATGTTAAATAGGAAAACAATGGTGATAGTTATTTCAAGAAAGAATTTAGAACAAAGGAAATAAATATGAAACATCAAATACTAAAAGAAAGCAGTCCCAGAGACTTGAGTTGACAAAGAACATGCAAAACTGATAAAGCCAGTAAAGTAACATGTCCAAGGTCACAACACTAACAATTGGTAAACCTGAACTTTTAATCCAGACCTGCCTCGCTCACACAGGAGCTGCTCATACTAACACGTTCATGTTCTTCTTCCTCCCACATATGTGCCAACTAGCCATTAAAAAATAATCTCTTTATATGCAGTGTGGTACCTTGAATTGCATCCAATATCAGAAAAGAAACATTATCAGAAAACCTGGGGAAATTCTAACAGAATCTGGAGTTTAGTAATAGTAACATGCCAATGTTAATATTTTAGTTTTGATAATTTTACCATAATTATGTTAAGGTGTTAGCACTAGAAAACTGATTAAAGGGTATGCAGGTGTGCAATTTTACTGTAAGTCAAAAATGACTCCAAAATAAAGAGTATGCTAAAAAAATGAACTATCTCAAAAATTGTGCCTTGGGTACTATCTTAAACTTACAAGTAAAAAAATTTATTGCAGAACGTCAAATTTTTATAAGGACATGCTGTGCATTAAAGATTTTAATCGTAACAGGTTCACTGATGATTTTAAATAAATATCTGCCTCAATGAGATAGCTTTTCTAAAAACATTTCTTAAATAACTTTTTCCATACCATTTTTCTTTTCATGTGGATAAAAATATAGAACACTGTAAATAGTAGTCTTTTAAAACATGAGGTGATCTGGTTGTGATGAACTGCTTTCCATTTCTGCAACAGACATGACAAAAGTTCTGGGCTTGTAATAGCAAGAATTAAATTTAGAGGATTAATAGAACTGCCTGATTTAAGCAGCTGTCAGATGAAAGAATCAGGACTTCAGAAATAAATGAATCCTAGGAGCAGAAAAACTGAAGCATATAATTAAGTAGAAAACTCAGGGGAGGTCTGACTAGGTAAGAAAAGGAAAAAATATTGAAAAGGGGAGAAAAAAAAAACAAAATAAAGGACATCAATGAAAATCAGGGCTTATGATGCCTTTAAGGAGTTGAGATGTGATAAATTATGAAATGGGGAAATAACAGTGATATGAACAGTAGTAAATCAGATCCTATCACTGCTTCATTCAAAGCCTTCCAATAGCACCAGTGACTCAGAGCAGGAGCCAGAGACCCCTGGGGAACTTGATGACTTACCCCTCTGTCACCCTCTCCCATGGACGCCCTTCCAAGCCATCCCACTGTTCCTCAGCCACTCCCGGCCTTTGCATTTGCTGACCTCTATGCCTGGAAATGCTCCTCCACCTGATATCACCATGGTTCATTCCTTCACCTCCTTCAAGTTTTGTTCAAATACTAACTTTTCAGCAATTTACTACTAATGAATACTCTATTTAAGACAGTGATTCTCCTAGAATTTCCAATCTCCCCTACCCTATCTTATTTTCTCACAGCTGCTTCCACCATCTAATACTCTAAATCCATTGAGAATCTATCTCCTCAACCACTGGAATGCAAGCTCTCAGAGTTTTACCTGTTTTTTGTTTTTGATTTTTTTTTTCCACTGATGTTTTCCCAGTGCCTAGAATCATGTTGGGCACATAGTTGGTGCTCAGTAAATATCTTCCAAATCAATCAATACATAAATGTGATTTTTTTCATTACCATACAAAGAGTAATAAAACACTGGTAACTTTAGCAAAGTCATTTTTTTGAATAACCAGAGTTATCTTTTTGTTTATCTGTGTTTTTTGGGTATTTTCTGCACTGAACAACTACTTCTATAAAGTTTTAAAGTGGGGTTTTGTTTTATAAAAGACTAGAGAGCTATTTGCTGCTGATAACTGTCAGAATCAGAAAGATACATTCCTTATAGGCCTGTTCTTTTTATGAATTTAAGTAAACATGTAGTTATTACCTGAATACATCCCCTATCATAAAAGCTTTACACAAACAAATGTTCAGTAGGGTGACCCACTAAGCTAATGGAATCATACAATTCTGACCTTCTCATTTTAAAGATGAAGAAACTTAGACCCAGAAATAAATGTTAAGTGACTTTCTCACACTGAATTAGAACATAGCTGACAAACAGGAGCTAGCCCCAAACAAGACTGAAACATTGCAAAATGGCCTAGCCCTAAACATTTCGCATGGTAGTGAGAAGTCCAGATTGAAAATTTTTAGTTCATTATTTGACTAAACCTTCATTTCTCCAACTGATTTCCAATTCATTGCTCACAGATGCTTGGGAGAAGTTGTTTTGTATTATTTGAACCTTTAAGATGCTCTCTGCATTAAAATCACTAGCAGAGCAAACAATGTGAACACCGAAGTATTTTAGTATATGCAGGGGCCACTGGGCCTTCCAATATCCCCCCAACATTCAGCCCCCTGTTCCCACCCTCTGTTTTCCCTGTTGAGAAAAATGTGAGGCCAGCATATTTTATACATTTCTTACTCTTTTCAGTAGATGAATTGTCAATTAACTCTCCTGAAATCAAATGGAAGCAGCCTTCAGGATCTAAAACTACATCACTTCTCTTTTTCGAAAAAGCTAATTCTTTTGCTGAAAAATTGCACATATGCCATTGTTTCATCTTACACAGGAAAAAAATCTGGTGTGGTGTTTTTTTTTCTCAGAGGTAGCAGCAGCAGTTAATCCCCACATGGGTCCCCAGACAGTCATCTCTAATGTTAGAATAGCACACAGGCAGATACTCTGGCAAAGAAAGTCTATAAAATGAAGTTGCTATGGACCAAAACAACCGTATTGATTTTTAGTACAATTCAAAACACAAGGAAACATCAGTTTTCTGAATGACACATGCTGCAAAGGACAGGGAGAAACGCAATGCAAATAGTGGGAAGGAAAAGGATGAAAGACAATTACATTAGCAAACATCTTAGTGCTCTTTGAGGGTGTTGGTTGTTTTAAGTTGGAAAAACTTAGAAGCTTAAATTATGTTGAACTGTCCTGATGTGAAAATCTCAGGTTGCTCATTCATGGATATAGTGCTCACAGCTGGAAAAGCCTGGGCATCCCATAGACCTTAGAAAACAAAGCCTTAGAACACTTCAAACATTTGCACATGCTCTTTAGAGCCCAAACAGCTACTTTTCTTAATAAATCTCTCCCTCCCCCGCCCTCTCTTCCTCTTTCTCTGACTGCAAATGGCAGAGCCATCCCATCATAAACACATTAATTACCAATAGCATTCAGTTTGCTGCAAGCAAATATTTTCCTTAGTTATCTTTAATGAGACAGAATGCCTTTCAGGCCAGAGGCCTTTGGAAGGAAGGATAAGAACCAGGAGAGATGACCCGGGACTTACCATGGCCCCCTCACTTCTCCATTGGGCAACTTCTCGCTGTAGTCGAGCCACAGCCAGCTTCTCCCTGGAGAAACAAAAGCACATGATGACTTGACCATTCTTCTCAGGGCAGAGGCACACTGGCATGGCTTTGAAACATTCTTCTGAGGTCTCCAGAGGAACTCCTTCCTTGGTTTAGCTCACTTCCTCCACTAAACTTTCTATAAATATTTAAAGTGATTGGTCATTAGTGCATTGTTTTCACTGAGTGTCATGAAAGAGATTTTTTGCTTAGGGCTTTATAATAGCCAAATAAATGTTGAATGCTGAGGAAAGCTGCACTTTACATTCATTAACATATATTTTAATATATTTTTGTGTCCTTTCTGTGTCAACTTTGCTCATATATAGTTTTAATTATTTTTTGTGACTTTATGTAGATACTGAATGTTAAAAACCAAACAAAACATAACTCTATACCATTTTTGAAATAAGAGAAAATCATCTGTAGACTTGCTATGTAACAGGCCCTTTTACCTGCTCTTACATGATCCTGACAACAACACTATAATTGGTTTCATTATCCCTGCTTATAGATGTTAAAACTGGGGCTCATGTTGAGCCCTCAGCTGGTATGCAGTACATTACAATCAAAATTAGGCTTTCCTTACTTCAAAACCTACATAAAAATTTGCATATCATTATTCAGGATCTAGGAAATATATAGAATTAAAAATCAGATTATTTATTTTAGTATCGTTTATTTTACCATGGAATTCATTTTGTATCTTTTATAAATGTAATTCTGATTCAGTTACAAAAAAGCTAATATTCACAAAAAATTTTTACGAATACATTTTAAAGTGATAGATACATGCAATTTGAACAGCTTTTCAATCATTCTTCAAAAAGTTGATAGATGAAGTAGTGGTAAGTGAATTCTTCTAGTAATCCTCAATTCTTAGTTTTAGCAAGGATTTTCCCTGAAATCTTTCTACTCCTATCCAGATGTGACACTACTTTAGTGATATTTCTTCCCTCAGCCTTCCCTCTACACAAGATGAGCTATCTGCAAACAGAGAAGAAGCAACTCAATTCCCAGATGAGTGAGAGCATGTCTCCCCTCCTAACTGCTTAGGTCCCTGAGATCCCTATAACTTCCAAGAAGAAATGTGCCCTAGTTGGTTAAAGTTGAGTAGTTTTATAGTAGGAAGAGTTCTGTGTGAATAAATACTTAAGACAGATTAAAAGGAAGAAAACGAGAACCAGGAGACAGTTGAGGGATACAAATTTGGGGAGCCTGGGGCAGGTACCTCTATGAGAGGGGCAAAAAGTAGATAGAAATAAGTCATAAAGAGGTGGAGTTGTACACCTCTTTCTGAGGTAAGAAAGGAAGACAGTCTACATGTATTCCCTGAGCCAAGTCCTGATGAACAAATGAAAGCACAAATAAGACAAGCAAGGAATTGAAAGAGAAGAATATGACTGACCTCTTTTAATATGAAAGTTAAATACACAATAAATACTCGTAAGGGTAAAGAAGGAGAAGGAGGAGGAAGACAATGACAACAACAACAACAACAAAACATTCTCTATACACTATGACCCAGCAATACCACTCAGATGTATAAACCCAATGTAAACACCCATACATGTTCACATAGAAGACATGTGCTAAAACGTTCATAGAAGCACCACTTGTATTCTAATAGCCTTAAACTGAAAATGCATATATCCTGCAACAGTAGGATATACTGGACAAACTGGGGCACAGTTATACCTTGAAATACTACAAAGTATTGAGAAACAACAATCTATACCTAATCACAACATATGGAATACCATAAACACACTGTTGAGTAAAAGCAGCAAATAAACCATAGTGTATACTTCATGATTCATGTATGTAAAGTTCAAAGACAGGTAAAACCTGTTAGATAAGGTAAGAAAAAGAAATAAAAGATATAAATGTAAAAAAGAAGAAGGTAAAACTGTTTCTATGCACAGATGACACAATTATCTAATAGAAAATCCTAAGGAATTCACAAAACAACTATACAACTAATAAGGAAACTTAACTAAGTCAAAGGACACAAGTCAATATATAAAAATAAATTTTTATATACTAGTGTCAAATAATTAGAAAATAAAAATTTTATATCTACTTACAATAGTGTCATAAACAAAATACTTAGGGAATAAATTTAACAAAAGACTTGGTATACCCTGGATAAGCAGTTACATACAAATCTAGAGAACAACCAATCCTGGTTTCAGCAAGAGAATGGAGAGTCTCAGAAAGATGAATCCCAGAAAAAACAAAGGTGATAAAAAATAAATTAATCTGTTTGTAAATATTGAGAGGACTTTTAGAGTTTCAGGGGAAAAGCCTGCTAAGAAACAGGGATTGGAGAGGATCCAAGATGTTTAGATAAACACTGTGCCTGCTTTGTTCCATGAACACATTAAAATACAACTAAATTATAGAACAACCTACTTGGAGATCCATCTTAAGTCTAGCCGAACGGAAATATTACAACTAAGGATACAAGAAAGAGGGCACATCAAGACTGGTACGAGGGGTGCAGATGCAAAATGAGCTTGACCTAAACCTCCATGTGGTAGGCAAGGATCAGGAGAGATATCTCAGCTGCAGAGGTTCTTCCCAGAGTATTAAGGTATGCCAGCTTCACACCAGGCTCCCCAGTTCAGAGTACCAGTGCTGGGAAGAGGAGCTCTACAACATCTGGCTGTGAAAAACAGTGGGGATTCTGACCATTGGTGGGATGGAAGGCTGGGGGATGTATGGCCTCTTGAAGTGCCATACATCTCAGTCACTTATGAACACTCACCCTGGGCTCTGGTAAAGAGATAGTGACTCAGAGGACATTAGAGGCATATAGGGAAAAGACTGAGGTGGGTGGATTTGGGAGGAGGGCTGGGGGACAGTCATCACTTTTCCTTAAAGGGCTCCTCCTCCCACGTAGCCTGTGGACAGGTGTCATCTTTCCTATGTAGCATCCTGCTACCACAGAGCCAAATCTGAATCTGATTGGTCTGGTGAGCTCCATTCACTCCACCTGCTGGCTCACTGGGACCCTACCCTACCCAACTCCCCCAACATGAGAGGCATTTTCTTCTGTGAGAAAACATTTGGATAGTTGCCAGATGAGAGGAGGGTTTGGGGTGTAGGTGAAAAAAGAGGGAGAAATAAAGAGTTTTAATTTTTGTACTTTTTTCATTGAAGTATAACACAAAGAAAAATTAGGAAATCACAGGTACACTGCTTGATAAATAACATGAAGTGAAATGTTCTTTTTCCTACCACTTAAGTAAAAGCTAGAACATTACCAGAACCTTAGAAGCTACTATGATGCTAATGAAGATTAAGTTAATATAACAATATTTGAACTCATCTGCCCCATTTCTGTGTGCACTGAATACAGACATATTTAACTTCTACACAGTCTTTAATTTTCCTTGATGGTTTATTTAGTATATCCTTTCCTCTAAATAAGCCCATAAATTCATCCTTTACCACAACAGTGGCAGCCAAAAAATGCTGATTGATGTACTTTTGCACATGGCCCATGGTGCTGTAGTTAATATCTCACTGGATCAGCTGCTTCCTGAATGTTGAAATTTTATTTATGTTAACATAGGTTTATTATTATTTTAATGAATTAATAAATATTTTTAAAATATTTTCATTTACATATGACAGATACCAATAGATATAACCCACATAAACTTAAACCAAAAAAAAAAAAACCAAAAAAAAAAACAAGCTATTTTATATACTAGGCTTTGAGAAGAACAACACTGCTTTAAAATTTTGCAGATAGGGGGACCTAAGATGGAGGCAAGAGAGGAGATCCTTGAAATCTCTCCTAAAAAATACAACTGAACAACTCAAATTTGATGGGGAAAACCCTGAGTGGCACATCCTTAGCTAAGAGAATAAGGCATTGCAAGAAAACACCTGAAGGTCAGAAAAAGAGGGACAAACAGGAGAGGAGGGAAGGGAGCACAACAGAGACAGGGCTAGCAGAAGGAAGAGTGAGGTGGGGGCCTAGAAACACAGGCTGAAGAGCACCACAGTCCTGGGTGGGTTAGAGGCTAAGAAATGACAAGAGCAGAGGCATGGGAAGCTGAAACCTTGTGAGGCTGTGGAGAGTTAAAAGCTCAACTGAGGGGCATGCCCCCCGGCAGGTTACAGGCTGAACAAAGGTTCTAAACTTCCCTGGAAGAGAATAGGGTCCCAGCTGTAATGTGGCGCAGGTGTGGCAGTGCTGACTCAACCAAAAATTGGCTCTTGGAAAGTTTGAAACTAAAAGCTAGCTGCCATGGAAATGTTGACCAGAATAAAACATGGCATGAGTAAAATATGGGCACAAGAGAAAAGAGAAAGGCAAAGGCAGCAGTGTGTGCCTGGCCCACCAGGGCACCCCTGAAAAACAGGCTTGTGTTACAGCAAAGACAGCACCCAGGGGAGGAAAATCAGTTCCTCTGTTGCACTAATTTCCAAAGCAGCTGTAAATCACACCACCCCTACCTCCACAAAGAAACTATAGACATAGAGCCTGGCTGTTCCCCCTAACTCTTACTCAAAGTTTGTCCCACAAACTCCCACTAGTGCCTGCTTTACAGCCAGTTGGAAAAAAAAAAGGCAAACCAACGTGTGCCCCTCACAACAAACCCTGCCCCTGTGGAAACCAGCAGGAGGGCTAAGTGAAACTTCAAACCACAGGCACAATAGCTTTTCCCTGCACTGATTTTGGAGGCATAGGGCACCATCACCCACCACATTTTCCAAAAGAGGAAGACTATCAAGACCAAGGTGACCAAGTCAAAGAAGAGAAACCCACCTTGCAGGAAAGCTCCCAGAGGCAGAATACCAAATAACCAAGAGAAAATATTGTAAGATGTTAGAGCAATACCAAAAGGGAAGTGAAAAACAGACTTCTTCATAGTGGCCAGGGAAGAAGTCCTCATGCTCAGGAAAAGAAACACATCAAATACAATGAATACCTTAGGATTCAAAGCTTCTCAGAAAGAAAACAGATATTGAAATATATTATCTAAGTGACACAGAATTCAAGGCTGCAGTTCTTAGACACTTAGAGAGCTGAAAGAATGTTGGCAGAGTACTCAAACACAGATAAATGATCTCAGGAAGGAAATCTGTGAACAAAAAATATTTTAAAAAAGAAATTGAAACTAAAATAAGAATCAAATTGACATTCTAGAGAAAAGCAATGCAATAAAATAACTGAGAAATTAAGTAAATACCATAGGAAACAGGGCCGACCAGATGGAGGAAAGAATTAGTGATATCGAGATTGGAACATGGCAACATCACAGAAGGAAGAAGAGAGAGATTTGAGAGTCAAAAAAAAAAAAAAAAAAGAAAAAAAGAAAGAAAGAATTCTATACTATAAGAACTATTTGACTCTATTAGAAAGAACAACATTAGAATAATAGAAATACCAGAAAAGGCAGAACAAAATTCTACAGAGAGCTCACTCAAACAAATAGTAAATGAGACCTTTCCAAACCTATGATAAGACCAGGAACCCCAAATTCAAGAAGGACATAGGACCTGTAGCTACCTGAACTCTAGCAGATCTCCTCCATGGCACAATACTTGAAGATGTCAAAAACCAAAGGAAATTCTTAAGGCAGCTGAGGGGGAAAAATGATAATCTTTAAAGGAAACCTCATCAGACTATAATCAAACTTCTCAGCAGAAACTCTACAAGCCAGGAGAGAGTGGAATCAAATATTCAAAATATTAAAAGAAATACTGAAGGAGGCTATTCGACCTGAAACAAAAAATCAAAAATAAATGGGGAAGACTTGGGACAAAAAAATAAAAAATAAAAAGGGAGGAAGTAATGGCCTTAGGAAGCACACATATATCGATCATCATCTTAAATGTAAATAGACTGAACTCACCAATTAAAAAGACACTGAGTGAATTAAAACAAACAAACAAACAAACATCTATATACTGTTCCCAAGAGACACACCTAAGCACAAAGACAAACAGAGATTCAAGAATGAAAAGGGTGGAACACAATATTCTAAGCAATTGGCATCCAGAGAAAAACAGAAGTTGCCATACTGAGATCTGACGAAACAGACTTCAGGACAAAAAGGTAACAAGAGATAAAGATGAACATTTCATAATGATAAAAGGGACAATACAACAACAAGAAGACATAAGACTCATTAATATTAACATGCCCTCAATCAGGAAGCACCAAAATTTAAAAAACAACTACTAACGGAACTAAAAGAAGAAACTGACAAAAACACAATTGTAGTAGGAGACCTAAACACCCCATTAACAGCCATGGACAAATCATCCAAACAGAATATAAATAAGGAAATATCAGCTTTAAATGATACATTACAGCAACTGGACATAATTGACATTTATAAGACACCTTATCTTACAACATATAGGACTATACATTCTTTTCTAATACACACATAACATTCTCAAGGATAGACCATGTTTTGGGACAAAAAAACTGGCCTTAGCAAATACAAGAAGATTGAAATCATGCCAAATGTATTCTCAGACCACAAAACTTTGAAATTAGAGACCAACTGAAAAAAAAAAAAGTAGAAAAAAAAATCCCATATTCCTGGAGATTAAACAACATGTTATTAAGAAATGACTGGATCAAATAAGAAATAAAAGAAGAGATTAAAAAATACAAAGAAATTAATGACAAAGAAAATACAACATACCAAAATTAGTGAGAAGCAGTGAATGCAGTAATAAGAGGGAAATTCATTACAGGCCTATTTCAAGAAATAAGAAAACTCACAAGTAAACATCTCATTTAAAGAACTAGAAAAAGAAGAACAAAAATACCCAAAGTCAGCAGAAGGAAAGAAATAATAAAAAAATAGGGCAGAACTAGACAAAATTGAGACCAGAAAGACAACAGGAAACATTCATGCAAGAAAGAGCTGGTTCTTTGAAAAAAGTTAATAAAACTGAAAACTCCCTAGCTAGGCTAACCAAAGGAAAAAGAAAAAAGACACAAATAACCAAAATTAGAAATAAAAGGGGATAAGTTGTGATGGATACCACAGAAATACAAAGGATCATAAGAAAATATTAGGAAAGGCTTTATGCCAACAAATTTAACAACCTAGAAGAAATAAACAGGCTTCTAGAAACACATAATCTACCTAGACTGAACCAAGAAGAACTGGATAATCTAAATAGAGCAATCAATAATACAGAAATTGAAGCAACCATCCAAAATGTGCCTAAAGGCAAAAGTCCCAGATCAGACAGTCTCACTAAAGAGTTTTATCAAGCATTCAAAGAAGAATTAATGCCTGTCCTCTTCAGACTTCCAAAAAATAGAAGATGAGGAAATTCTTTCCAACTCATTCTACAAGGTCAACATTACCCTAATACCAAAACCTGGTAAGGATAACACAAAAAAAGAAAACTATAGACTGATATCTCTAATGAACAGAAATGTAAAAATCTTAAACAAAATATTAACAAATAGAATACAACAATGCATTAGAAAGATTATACACCATGATCAAGTGGGATTCATCCCAGGAGCACAAGGATGTTTCAACAAATCAATCCATGTGATACACCACATAAACAAACTAAAAGATAAAAACCATATGATTATATCAATTGATGCAGAAAAGGCATTTGACAAGATATATCTATTTATGATCAAAACACTGAATAAAATGGGTATAAAAGGAAAGTACTTCAACATAATAAAGGTCATACATGACAAACCCTCAGCTAGTATAATACTTAATATAAAAAACTGAAGTCTATTCACCTAAAATCAGGAACAAGACAGCGATGCCCCGTTGCCACTGCTATTCAATATAGTACTGGAAGTTCTAGCCAGAGAAATAAGGCAAGAAAAAAGAACAAAAAGTATCCAAATTGGGAGAGAAGTCAAACGGTCACTATTTGTGGGCAGTGTTTGAGCCAGAGGCCAGGTATCTTGAGAGAAAAAGTGTTTAGCAAGGCTGCCTGTGTACTTGGAACCTGAGGTTTGGGGGTCTTGCAAGGCTGCTGGGAACTTGGTGAACAAGCACAGTGCTCAGGATGTGGTTTCTGGCTGGTTAAGGGGAAGGAGGAAAGCAACATGGCCTGCAAGGCAGAGGAATCTAGACAGGACGACAGGATGGGGGTTGGCAACACTCTTTTGCAATTAAGAAGTGACACCCCCTGTTGTTCCTGGGATATAACATAAACCCACTGCAGACCTGAAGGGTCTCTGTGTCTCCATCGGAGCCCAGGGGACCACCTGGTCCCAGCTTTGCTATCTGTTAGGTCTGCGTGTGTGTATGTGTGTTTTTCTTACTTCCCCGTCGCCTCCCTTCCAGTTCCATTCTCCCCGTGCTGGTTGCGGGGCAACTATTTGCAGATGACATGATCCTTTAAAAAAAAAATTCCAAACACTCTACCAAAAACCTATAGAAACAATAAATGAATACAGTAAAGTTGCAAGATACAAAATCATTGCTCAAAAATCAACTGCATTTATATATACCAACAAGAAAACTTCAGAAAAAGAAATGAGACAAATAATAACTTGTGATCACAAAAAAGAATAAAATACCTGAGAACTAACAAAGAACTTATACATTGAAAACTATAAGACATTATCAAAAGAAATTGCAGAGGATGCAAGGACATGAAAAGATATTCTATGTTCATGGATTAGAAGATTCAACATTGTTAAAATTGCCATATTACCCAAAGCAATATACAGATTTAATGTAATTCCCATCAAAATCTCAGAGATTTTTGGAATTTCAAGAAATAGATAAAAAAATTCAGATTTATATGGAATCACAAAAGACCCAGAATCACCAAAGCAATCCTATATAAAAAGAATAAGGCTGGTAGTATAACACTCCCTGATTTCAATCCATACTACAAAGCTTCAATAATCAAAACAGCTTGGTACTGGCAGAAAAAAACAGACACGCAGACCAATGGAAGAGAACTAAAAACCTAGAAATGATTCCACAGATACATAAACAAAAAGTTTTTGACAAAGGAGTGAAAAATCTACAATGGGAAAAAGAAAGCATATTCAGTAAATGGTGCTGGAAAAGTTGAAAACTACATGCAAAAGAATAAATCTAAACTGTGAACTGTCACCATATACCAAAATTAACTCAAAATGGATTAAAGACCTCCACATAAGACCTGAAACAATAAACTGACAGAAGAAAACATCGGTACTAAAGTTACAGACTTCAGGTTCAGGAATGACTTCAAGAAGCTGACCTCAAAGGCAAGGGAAGTAAAAGCAAAAATAAATGAATGGGACTATATCAAACTAAAAAGCTTCTGCACAGCAAAAGAAACCATCTACAATGCAAAGGGACAGCCAACTGAATTGGAGAAGATATTTGCAAACAAAGCCTCTGATAAGGGGCTAATATCTAAAATATATAAAGAACGTGTGCAACTCAACAACAAAAAGCAAACAATTCAATTAAAAAGTGGACAGAGGACCTGAACAGATACTTCACCCACGAAGACATGCAAATAGCCAACAGACATGTGCAAAGATGTTCAACTTCACTGGCTATCAAGGAAATGCAAACCAAAACCACAATGAGATACCACCTCACACCTGTGAGAATGGCTGTTATCAACAAGACAAGGAATAACAAGTGCTGGAGAGGATGTGGAGAGAGAGGAACTCTGGTACATGCTGGTGGGAGTGCAAACTGGTACAACCACTGTGGAAGGCAGTGTGGGGGTTCCTCAGAAAATTGGGAATGGAGCTACCATTTGACCCAGCAATCCCCCTTCT
Organism: Lyroderma lyra; assembly: GCA_004026885.1. NCBI lineage: Eukaryota > Metazoa > Chordata > Mammalia > Chiroptera > Megadermatidae > Lyroderma > Lyroderma lyra. Next base: position 18,298 of record PVJL010003018.1, on the reverse strand, counting down.
GGGGATCTACCCCCCAAATTTGAAAACCTTTGTCAGCAAAGACTTATATACCCCAATGTTCATCACAGCACTGTTCACAGTGGCCAAAACATGGAAACAACCAATGTGCCCTGCGACAGATGACTGGATAAAGAAGCTGTGGTACATATACACAATGGAATATTACTCAGCTGTAAGAAAAGATGAAATACTGCCATTTGTGACAACACGAATAGACCGTGAGATCATCATGCTAAGCAAAATAAGTTAGACAGAAAAAAACCAGAACCATATGACTTCACTCATATGTGTTAATATAAAACTGAAAGCAACAAAAAACCCCAAAAACTCATGGACACAGTCACTAGTTTAGTGGTTACCTGAGGTTAAGGGGGAGGGGGTGGGAGAGGAGGAATGGGGAGTCAAATACATGGTGATGAAAAGAGAACTGACTCTGGGTGGTGAGCACTTTATGCAACACATGGACAATGGATTGTAGAACTGTACAGCTGGAACCTATGTAATATTTACTAACCAATATCACGCCAATACATTTAACAATAAAAAGAATTTTACAAATATCTTTAATGTCTGACTTAATGGAAGCTAGTTGGATTCTCATATCTGCTTCTTCATTCAATCTACTGTAATAGCACATATTATGTATTTTCTAGGAAACTCCACTGTATTCTCATAAAAGAATGTGAGTAGAAAAGTTAAATATCACCTTAGTGTTATTATGAAATGATTTGACATTCCAAATCCTTTGAAAGGGTCTTGGGAGCACCTAGGATCCCAGGCCCACACTTTGGGAAATCTACTCAGAAGATCCAAAACTAGAAACGGTAGAATGTTCTGGAAAATCTCCTGGAATATCATCCTTAATTGCTGAATCTTCAGAGAAAGATTTAATATATATGCTAATAGCAGGTTAATTTTTTACAAGAACAGTAGCATGAAGAATACCTTTCTAGAAACAGCAAGTCTAACCCTAGCATTATCATCTTTCTGCATAATAAAAGAGTCCCAATACAATTCAAAGGTTAGACACATCACTATTTTATTCTTAAAAATGATTGCCTTTATAACATCATTAGGGATTATTACATAGTACAGGTGCTTGTCAAATCTTATTCAATTTAATTTGAAAAAAACTTTCAATGATTTTAGCCATTACACAGATTTTAAGAATGTTAAGAAATCATGAAATTTTGTGATCTGCCTACATATTGTATTTTTTGACATTCAGTAAAGAAATAAAATATGAATGAACCAACATAAAAGGGTCATCTCTAATGTGGCATTTGATTTGGTGAAACAGAGAGTAAAATATGTAGAAAGTAGAAACATCAACTGTAGCTTTGACCTACCACCACATAAACAAACATGTGCCCAGTTTGAATCAGACATGTGGAAAAGTGTGTTATGAACATGAAAAATCTCAGAGCAGTCTGGGTCACAGAAAAGAGAATCCCCAGTTTTAGCCCTAGAAATCCAGTTCTGCTCATTTTCAAGTTGGAAAATGCTATGTTTAAGTTATTTGGTATCTACCCTATTTGAAGGCTGTTAGGTGGCAAAAGATCAGAATTCTAAGAACAGCAAATACAAATATTACCTCAGGACTATGCTCTGTAATTTATTTAAATCATTTATTCAGAAAACGCAATACATATAATGTCATGGAGCAACGATCCCTTAAAAATTTCCAGTAACAGGCCAGGGTCTTCTATGTGGCAGGACGGCAAGACAAGAGTTAGCTAAGTCTGACTACAGAAAAAAAAAAAAGAGCTATTTTATATACTACACTCTGAAATACTTCCTTTGAAAAGAGGGTTTCAGGGCTAAACACAAAATAGGATTCTTTTTTTTTTTTTTTTTTTTGATATACAATACTTTCTATCACCAGAAGTTTTCAAGTGCTTATAATTCCGTGTGTGTATATTTTATATCAGCAGGAGTTTTTAATCAGTAGGACTTGTATTTCCTTTTTGTATGAAACACAAGTTGTCATTCTTTATTAAAATTAAGGAAGTGATGGAGCAGTTAAGTTGAATGGGTGAAATCATCTCCAATAAAATTTTCAGTATTTCTAGATATTAACATTGCTGGATTCAAATTATCAACTTTATCCGGGTATTAAAAATGAATGGCTCTGTGTGTGTGTGTGTGTGTGTGTGTGTGTGTGTGTGTGTGTGTATGTGTGTGTTACAGTAATCTCATTTACCCTTGGTTTAGTACTCCCTTGGCAAACCACATCTTCACAACCCCATGGTCCCAATATATGTGTGAAACCAACTGGGACCAGCACCTTTTTCATGCAAATTCAGGGTTCTTAAAAACAGCTTTGTGTAAAAAATAAAGAATCCTTGACTTGCATGCTACCCAAGGCACATTAAACACCCTGACATACACACACACACACTCTTGCTCCTATTGGAAGTCCTTAGCTCATCTGCTGCAAACTGACAACTGGGCTTTTGCAATGCATCATTGTTTTGTGTTTGTAGCAAAGCCAGTAGCTCATTATAAAGGTAGAACTGACTTTATGATTGCAAAACAAATGCCCAGGGATATTTTTGCCAGAGCTGTGGACCCTTTATTACAGAACAGGAATAAAAGAAGGATATAAAGAATATACACAGTGAAACAAAAGAGATCACAACACTTACTTCCCTTTCAGTTAAATGCAAAGAGCATTTTTCTCCCCAAGAAAAATAACACAGAGCTACTTTTCTTATTCAATTTTATACCAAGTAGCAAATTAGTCCCTGGTTTCTAAAGTCCTTCAATATAGCCCCAATCTCAACTAAAGATAATAATAATAAACAACAACAAAACTATTCATGTGAACCATGGATTTTCAGAATACTACTGATAATATCTATAAGTTAAGCCCATGGAAAGATTGTTCTTAGTGAAGCCAACAGGATGTTGGCATTTGTAAAATCCAGAAAAGACCTGAAACGTTAGCATGTTTAGAAAAGCATTCCCCAAGGAGAAAGCAGCTTGCATAGGCAGAATACATTCAGTTTGTGATGTGTGGAGACCTCAAAAACTTAAGGGCATTGCAGAGCCATCTGTTGCACAAGTGTGGAAGGCAGGCCTGTCTGGAGACAAATTAATGTTCTATTGCTACTCTAAAGGAAGCCAGCACCCACCCTGAATGGGTGAGAATAAAACTGTTCAGCCCCGCTCTCCACCAGGCAGATGGGACCCCCCGCCCCCCGCCAGAGGGTGCCTTGAAGGAAGAGCAGCACAGGCACTCAGGATAAGTGTGAAGAATTATTTCTACTCATTGTCTCAGTGCCCCAAACTCCTCTATACAAACAGTGCAATTCAAACGGTGCAGTTCCGAAAGCACCATCAAGCAAGCTGTCAATAACGTAAATACTCCATGTATGGTGATGAAACTGCCAGCTAATTTGTGCAATTTCTATTTGGCTTTTCTAAAAAAAATAAAGTATAACAACAAAGTTGCTCACAGATGTTTAAAAGCAAAAATGTCTTGGGCCATTTGTAAACACAAAGCCAATTTCTTTTATTATGATAAAGATAGTGTGGTATTAAAAACACCTATTTATAACACCCCACAAAACAGTAACTTCGTGTTAGTTCTGATTGTTATAAATGAGTGAATAAATACTATATTCTAAAGTATTTAAAACACTCTTATTTTTATGTGTTATATTATCTCTATTTTAATTTATTCATAGTATCCTGCTAACTAACTATATAATCCACTGATGATCAAAATTCTAATTTATTCAGCAAACATATAATGTGCTTTTACTCAAGGTCTGGCCCAGGTCTAAGCACTGAGAAATAAAGAGAAATAAGACATTTCTAAATTCAAAGAGATCAGGGTCTAATAGACAGAGACCATGCCTAAGCAAGCCATTGTCATAAGATGCAACAAGCACAACAATACAGGTGCTGGGTATTCAAATGAATGTTGGGTAATAATCTTTAAAAAAATTGAGAATTTACTTCCTTTAAATGGGAAGGTGCATGCTACTGTTTCTAAGAAACTTATTTTTTTTTAATTTTATGTTTTATAGCAACAAGTCATATAGAAAAGCAGGTCTGGACCCACAAACATTTCAATTGTGAAGAATCTCTATCGCATGTTCTGAGTGTGTTATTCCCTAGGACTTCAGCCTAGCTCTAGAATCTGCCCCCTTTTGGTCATAATTTTATCCAGGTCACTTCTTTCATAGGCAGTCAACCAACTTCTTTAGCCTTTTCCATTCCAATACATCATGTCATAATTTTAAAATATAGTAGTAATGGTAGGGATCAGTATAGATATTATACTATGTTTTTCAATTATGACATGATGTATTGGAATGGAAAAGGCGAAACTGGCTCTGCTGGTGAGAATACAAGGCAATATAAGATGGTGCGTTATAGAATCGTACACTTGAAACTTACATAATTTTACTAACCAATGTCACCCCGATAAATAAATAATAAAAAATAATAAAAATGTAGTAGTAATGGTTAATGTTTATTTAATAGTTACTATCTAAAGCACTATTCTAAATACTTTACATAAAATAGTTAAACCTCAAACAATCCCATGAGGTAAGTATATATTATTATCATCTGCACGATAGATAGCAATGATTCTCAATCTTTTTGGATTCAAAAACCCCTTTACATTCTGTAAAAAAAATCACTGAGAACTCCAAGGAACTTTTGTTTATGTTGATTTTATCTATCAATATTTATATTCAAAAGTAAAACTGAGACTTCAAAATATACATTAATTTATTTGAAATAGGAATATGGGTTCCATTAAAGGTTACATAAGCAACATATAATTGTGAAATGCATATTATATAGACTTTGAAACAAAAAAAAATTAGTAAAAAGAGTGGCACTGTTTTATACTTTACAGATGTCTCTAATGTCTGGCTAACAAAAAAACTACATCTGGATTCTCATGTCTGTTTCTCTGTTTAGTACACTGCAATGTCATATGCTGACTAGCCTCCGGTAAACCATGGTATGTCATTCTCTGCTGAGAATGAAAGTGAGAAGGGCAGATAATGTCTCTGTATTCTTACAAAAATAGTGTTTACTTCTACACCTCTAAAAAGTCACAGCCACTGGAGCTCTGTGGTCCACAGTGTGAGCACTGTTGGTGCAGAGTGATACCTACCTTCCATGGGGAAACTAAGGCTCAAGTAGACTGGAAGAACATGCCCCTCATGCTATTGCTTTTAAGTTTAAATACAACCATGTGTGTTTTCTCAAATTTATATATATAAACACGTGCACACATTATACATGCACGTGTGTGTGTGTGTGTGTGTGTGTGTGTGTGTACATACAGGGTCCAGCACAAATAATGCTTTTTCATGAACACATGTTCATAAAACCTAGAACACAAAGTTTACTAAGGTTACTAAGACAACATGTCTGTTTATACTGTACTACTTTAAAAAGGGTGTTACTTCTGCTGGACCGTGTGTGTGTGTGTGTGTGTGTGTGTGTGTGTGTACAGGTGTATATTTTAATTAAAATATCATTTGTTAGAACTTGTGCCTCTCTATTTATCATCACCTGTTACCACCACCTCTACTGCTAGAGACGGAATCACAAACAATGCAAGAAATGATTGGGGTCTCCAAGGATGAAACACATTCTTGACCATTTTAATGCCAATTAATAGGAAAACCACTGATAGAACTTTTCAGGAACAAGTTGAATTCCAAGTACTATCACCCTACATTTCTGGCAGAGTAGAAAAAATACTAATGAAACTGCCATAGGTTCTGTTTCAATGAACATCCTTCCATATTTCTTCCCTACAAATTAGATAGATGATTACTCTAATTTTACCTTGGAGCAGAGAGTCACACTAAAATCGTTTTTAAAAGTTTCAATAAATCATCAGCCTTTCTCGTTTCTGAGTACGTCCCGAGAACGAGTGCGGTGGTGACCTGGTTCGTGTGTGAGGAGAGCAGGTCTGCTCCCCCAGAAGGCCTAGGGCCATTCTCTGCACAAACAGAGGCGTCCTGGGGAGTCGCCCACCACAGAGGCAGGACAATGCCGAGTGCCAGGTGCACCTGTCAAGCGGGCAGATGGGGAGACCCGTGGCAGCAGTTCCTGAGTAATGGTTAAATTAATTAGCCTTTCCAAAGCAGATTATTTAATTACTCATCCACTCAAATATTCAGGGGGAGAGCTTATTTTCGTGAAACTTTTTAGAGCACAACCCAGATGAAAGAAACGTCTTCGTACACTTTTCCAATATATAATGTCAGTGTTTAACTCAAAACTTTAAATCACCCAAAACTGCCATTTTATTACATACATTAGGGAAATCTCTTCACATCCACAATGACTAAAAGTCAGTAAGTTGAGAGTGTGTTCTAAATTGGTGGCCTTTACAGGATTCTGTGCAGCAATGACTACGAAGTAACAGGACTCCAAAGGGCTAACATGCACCCCTCCTCCCCATTGACTTTTGGAGAGTGGGAGTTTCAAAATGTTGTGCTGTGATGATGAAGAAACTCCTCACACACACACACACACACACACACACAGAGAGAGAGAGAGAGAGAGAGAGAGAGAGAGAGAGAGAGAGAAAGTTTTTTAAAAATGAATTCAGTATGTTGGAATATAGACATCATTTGTAAAAATGCACACCCTAGTTTTAGTTGCCTGCCTTTCTAAAGGTCTTCTATCCATGTACTTGCCCTCATTGAGCTTTGTTAAGCTTTCTAAATTTTTTTTCTAATTTTCTAAATTTCTAGAGTATTTTTCTCAAAGTTTCCTAAATTTTATGCCATGCGAGTATTCTCAAAATTGTTTTATATTGAATGGCCTCCCACTCTCAAAATTAGAGTTTCAGATTGCCACCCACATTTTCATTTAGTGATTCACTGATTTATCCATTCACTTGCGCCATCCACTATATTACAATTGCTTGCTTACCTGTTCTCTCCTCTACTGAGCTACAAGACCTGGAGGGCTGGAACTCTATAGTCTTAGTATGTACAAGACAAGCTCAATGAACCAAAGAGCATACTTCAGGGCAAAGATGGCCTGGCTAACCTGAAGGAAGATCACAGGCTGCCTTCCCCTATGTTCAGCATCAGAGGTTAGTTCCATACCCTAGAATTTAACAAAATGTGCCAAAACCCACAACCTACCCGCAATACCTACTATGACCATCACACATGTAGTGTTCTGAACATTTTAGATTTTCTTGTTAGTAAATAAATAAATCAAAGAAGGAATGAACTTGTCTTCCTGGGTTTTCTCCTCTTTCTTTCTGTTTGAAAATGAATGTTAGCTTTCACTGAAAGAATACATACTCTCATCACAATGTTTCTGATAAATGCAGGCTCTACTAATTTAACACCCCGCAGAATTAAAGCAACCCCATTTTCTTCTCCTCCTCTCTTTGTATGGGGCATAGTGAGATCCCAAAGCTCTCCTACCTGCTGTGTTCCTAAAATACGTATTAGAGCAAAAAACTCCCTGAACTTTAATATGAGTTTCTATTCTTAATTCTCACTATAACTTCTTCCTTGAGTGTAAAGTCAGTTCAAGGACTTCAAAAAAAAAAAAAATTCCCTTGAGATAGACCTTTGATGATTTATTGAAGAACCACTTCATTTCTTAAACTTAAATTTCCACTTCTGAAAAATTTTGATTTCTAAATGAGGATTCCTTATGTTCCCATGTTTTCTAAGAGACTTGAAATTCCCCATTTTTTCATGTACCATTCTCCATATTTCTTTCCTTAATATTAAATTTCCACCAAAAATTACATCTAGGTCTGTTTTATGCCTAGCAATTTAAAAAATTGTAAAATAACAGAATTTTATTAACAATATTTTATTTTTTTTCCATCAATTGGTAACATTCAAAAGTGATGGGCTATATGTAGTTTAACATGGAAAAGGAATTCTTAAGAAAACACATGGTAACCAGTTCCTAAGGAACATTACATACCTGTGTGTATATGAGACAACAGCCCTTATGCGACAATTAATTTAGTTTCCATGGCTTTCAATTATTAATGGCCCTGAAATCTCATTCTGTCTCTGTTTTCATGAAGGTCTCAAGACAGTCTCTGTGAGTAGATTTATGCCATCTGGCTAGGCTCAGATCAATAAGGCTTCTGAGTTCTTAAAGAAAGAAGTCAAAAGAGATAATGAAGAAAACCCTGGTGGTCTGTAACACAGCATAGTCTATACTCTAAAACAGGGCTGGGCAAGATGTTCATCTTTGAGCTTTGTAAAGCTTTCTAAAAATTTGTTTCTAATTTTCTAAATTTCTAGAGTATTTTCTCAGTTTCCCAAATTTTATGCCATGCTAGTATTCTCAAAATTGTTCTATATTGAATGCTCCTCTACTCTCAAAACTGGAGTCTCAGCCACCCACTTTCACTTAGTGATTTACCGATTATAATTTGGGGGTGATTATAAACAGCCACTAGTGGATTGCCAAGCAATTCTGGGGTGATTGCTGAATAATAAAATAAATAGGTAGTGAACCATGACACTTGGAGTGTAGCCCCTTGCCTTGAAAACGTCTATCCAGTCTTGCTCTAAAAGCTCTTTCTTTCATTTGTGAAATGAGCCACAAACACAAGGTTAAATTCTGCTAAGCAAAATGGTGGTTTTTAGGATAGACTGGCAATGCCATCAATTCATTCCACAAATACACTGCCTACAATGCTGGAAGCACTTTGCTAGATTCTATGGAGACACAATGATGAGTAAAGTTCGATCCCTGTAGTCAGGGATCATTCTGACTCAGAAAAGAGACAATGTTTCTATATCTAACATTATGGGTTGAACTGTGTTCCCCTCCAAATTATTATGTTGAGTTCTAACCCCAGCACTTCAGGCTATGACCTTATTTGGATATAGGGACTTTACAAGAGGCAATGAAGTTAAAATGAGATCATTAGAATGGCTCCTAATCCAACATCAATGGAATTCTTTAAAAAGTAATTTGAGGATAGATACATACAGGGAGAGTACCACGTGAAAATGAAGGCAGAGAGTGGGGTGATGCCTCCACAAAGCCAAGATCCCTGAATACAGCCCCCAAATTACCACCAGTTAGGCAAGAGGCATGGAACTAATAGACCCTCACAATCCTCAGAAGGAAGCGACTCCGCCAGCACTTTGATCTCAGACCTCCAGCCTCCAGAACCGTGAGATGACAAATTTCTGTTGTTTAAGCCACGCAGTTTGTGGTACTTTGTGACAGCAGTCCTAACAAACAAATACATTCAGATATACTTATATTTTAACATAAAATTTATCACCTATATATGTTTGAATAAAATCCATCTCTCTATATACAAATATACACAAACTTGGTAAAATGCAATGGGTGACCCAAACAAAGTGTAATATATTTTCAGCAGAAGAAATGTTTACTTCTCAAGGAAGTCTTTAGAGAGGACATGACAGTCACATTTCGTACAAGGTAAGAGCCATAAAAAGTCAGAAGTCAAACATAGGAATTTATGACTATAGAACTATAAACTATTTATTGCAAAGCTATTTTTTTAAATTTAGATGTGAAGTATGTGCCATTTTCTAAGAGTTCAAGAAGACTTCATAAATGATGCAATGGCGTACTTCATATCTAAACCTCTGCAGGTACCATTATCTTAACAAGAAGATATTTTTACTGCTTTTATATTCATCTTCAGTCTACTGTGATGTTCAGTCTAAGATAAGGGGGTGCCTTGATGCTCTATTACAAGAATATTGACTTAGGTGGTCTTCCAGAGTGAGGATGGTTTGCAAAACACTTACCGTGGCTGCTACCCTCATTACAGGGATGTCACTGGTCACTTGAAGGTGATGAGGAGTTAGGTGACCAGTGGTGTGGGAATGGGTCTATCTAGAGACAGAACCCATAACCAAGTCCCCATTAACTCAGGTCTCTCCCCAAAGGAACTATTATCAAAACTTTGAAGCACTATAAATTTTCTGATTTTTTTTTTTTATAAACCATTCAACTTAACCTTCCCTATACCATTCGGTAAGAGTGATTTTTGATGCTTTGCTCATTTGCCAATTTACTTCATTGAGTCTAATATCTATCAGAACCAAAGTTAACCTACTTTCCTTTCAAAATTATTTTCACTATTGAGCTTTGTGACCTGTTTAGATTCTTTTCTAATTTTTTCATATGAATTGTATGAGTTTGGTTTCTCCTGGTTTCAAGTAACAGAAACAAACTCTGGCTTGAATAAGAAAGATATGGCATTTTATTAAACAAGTCATGCTATTTCAGGAGCAATTGGCTCACTCAACCCTAGTAAAAGCAGAAACCGGAGCACCTTTGGGGGCCTTTGCAGCAAGAATTCATATACCTTCTCAGGAGATGCTCTCATGATGCCCTGGCTCAGATCTGTGGACTCTTGGTTTCTAGTTCCCATCAGTCCCACATCTTCATTTCCATGGAATAAGATTTTGATTGACATAACTTAGGTGAGATACACACTCTGAATTGATCAGCTTTGGCCCGGGGGTCAAGATCAAGTAGCACAGTCTTGGATATGCTCCTCCCCACTGTGGACTGTGGGCTGTTCTCAAAGAAGTAAACAATTGTTGGAGTCTACCAGATGGGTCGGTCATTTGCACTTCATGTATGTTTTCCTTTCTTGGGATAATGTTCTCTATATATCTCCTGATTAATCTTCACTTTAACCTGATATACCATCAGATCTTACTTTTTCAACTCTGTATTTTTTGCATTCATTTTAATTGGGCTAACTCCATTCTAGGTTTCCTGTTAAAATAATTGGCTAGAATTGAGCCAATTCTTGCTTTCTTCATAGTGTCTTGACCTTCCACTATCACTGTGACTTAAAAATTTATATTGAGCATATTCCTCATTTCTTCCTTCTAGAATACATAATGAGCCTGTAGTCAACGTATAGCTTTCTGTATATTATCTTACCATTTCCACTGTAAGCATGACTTAATTTATATTGAACATACTCCTAGAAATCTTATCAACTATGAAACATTGTGTACATGCTCACACTCTGTATGATATTAGAACCAGATAGTACACTCTCAGAAGACACAAACAAATCATGAAGTATCTTCCTCCTCTATTTCCTATTCATCACACCATTATCAGCAAGACTATTTAAAATACCAATAAAATTTCAAAAACACGGGCACTTTTAAAGGAATAGAAATTTAGAACATGAAAGAGAAATTCATATTTCCCTATATTCTTTGCCAACAATCTAATCATGGCCAAATACATATAATATTCAACTGTATCTGAGTTAATGAGTAGATAAAAATACAACAACAAAAAATGTCAACAATGGGGAACTTTAGAGGGAAAAGAGAAGATACTGATGAAAAAAGAGAACCTCATAATGTCTAGGAAATAAATTATGTTATACCAGGTAAGACCCTAATGGGAAGGAAAAATATTCTCAGATATATTACCATCTAGGATACTCTCAACAGAGGGAACACCGTTTTTAGAAAACAGGAAAACATCTATGCAAACAGCAGCAGATGTTTCTGAAGAATAATAAAAGCACAACAACCAAGCAGAAAAATTAATTCTGTGTAAATAGGTTATTGTAAACTTTCTGCTTACATGTAAATAAACCTGAGCATTGATATTTATCCTGTTTCACTGACACAGGGAGATAAAGAAAAAAAAAATGAAAGTATCTTTTGTATTTTAAAACAAGAGAAGAGAAAGGCAAGCCATCCGTTGTTCAGAGACAATAAAAAGCCATTTCCTGAATGACGGCAGACCCCCACCAGCTCTGAAGGTAGATGGGGGCTGAAGTGGTGAGCAGTAGTGTTTGAATAAGTTTTGGTTATATTTAAGGCAATGGAATACAAAGTAATAACAACAGTTAATACATAGTGATTATATTGCAAGTACTTTACAATAGACTACTAATTCATTTAATCCTCATCCTAAACAGGAGATAGACACTATTATTATCCCTGTTTGACACATAATGAAAATGAGGCACAGGGATCTCCCCGAAGATCTCAGAGCTAGTAAGCAATGAGGTCAGGATTCAGACACAAGAATGGGGCTCCAAAGTTCCCATTCTTAACCTTAATGCTATGCTATCCTTGTGATTCTAGCTGGAGTTATTATATGGTTTTTACATTATATGTGGTTATTCAGGAATATGGATACTAAAAATCTATGTCAATTTCTTAAGGAGCCCTCAAAATCCATTTTAATTCTCCTTTGGAGTCAGGCAATGGGAGAAACAGAAAAGAATTATGGTTAACTGAAGCAAACTGTGGATCCAGATTACCTGGGTTTGAATCCCAGCCCTTCGAGTTACCAGCACATTGATCGTCAGAAAGTTACTTACCCTTTTTGTTAGAGTGTGTTATTATTTATAAACATGTACTGCCCTTTCCTGTGGGAGGATTTTACTTCCCCACCCCACTGATACCAGGTTTGGCAAAGGACTTGCTTTGGCCAATGAAATGTAAGTGAAAGAAACATGTGTAACTTCTAGGTAGAAATTTGAAGAAGCCAAGGCAAAGCCGGCCGTGTTTTCTTCTCTTATTATGAGCAGTACTATTTGAGAAAGACGCTGACATGGGTCCGGGAGAGACTAGCAGACCCAGCTCCGACAACTAACAGAGTAAGAAATACACCATTCTTGTTACAACTCAGTAGGATTCAGGGGCTGCTTGTTTTGGAGACATAACTGCCTCTCTTGACTCATACACTCTCTGTGACTCAATGTCCTCTCTTCTTCTAAGGTCATGGCGGGAATTAAACGAGTTAATTTTATAAAACCTGTAAAACAGAGGCTGGCACATGATAAACTCTCCAGAAGTGTTCATTGTTACAGTTATTTTCATCTATAATGGCCAAAGATAAGTATTAGTGAGTCAGATACTCACCTGAAAAAAATCAAATTACAGAAAAGACTACTAGAGATAATATTCCCAACACTAATAAAATCAAATGCTTTTCTTGATCTTAAGTCTTTTCAACTCAGTTCTAATGTTAAACTGGTTGCCCTTTGGGATTTTTGCAAACTTCTCCTTCTTTTCAACACTCACTTATTAATCCAGTAATCTCGTCTATTGGCTAACAATTCAGCCGCTTAATATTACTGACCCAAAGCCTCCAGGCCATTTTCTTTTAAGCACGCATCTTTTTTGAGGGGGGTGGGGGGTTGGGGCCTAGTTCCCTGGCTGGGAATCATCCCAGGCCGCAGCGCTGAGAGTGCTGAAGCCTAGGCACTGCACCACCAGGGAACCCCCGCGCCACCTTCTTCTTACAAAGTTTACGTTGGCCATGACAATATCCCTCCTCCTTTCCCCTCAGCTATCTTTTTGGAAACTAAGTTGAACACCAATTTTTCCATCTCTGGAACCCAATTTTACTGAGAGTATAATAGCTGCTATCTCTTTGCTTCTAAGAGTGAGGGATTAGATAACTTTGACCAGTTTCTTTGTTTCATGAGTTTTGATTGGCTTTAATTTGCTAATGTGAAATATTTTCTGGGAAAGCTCTTGCCAATTAATATTCCATACAACTTGCTTTGAGGGGACACTGCTGATGACCACTCCAGATGTAATAAGTAAATACTGAGCCCTTTTATGCCCAAGAAAAGATATTATGTGCTCCTTCTAACCCATCTTAGAAATCACAGATTAGAGCAGAGGCCCAAATAGATCTCTGACACCACTGCCCTCATTTTAGAGATAAGGAAATGGAAGGTCTTGATGACAAAAATAAAAGTCAGTTGAAGAGCAAAACCCCATAGAACAGACTCATTATCTATGACAGCCAACTAGTGTTACTTCCAGGGCTGACTGTGTTTAAAAGAAAAACACTTGGAAGCATAAGTATATCTGGATAAACTGAAAATCATATTAAATGCCTAATCAACAAATTCATTCAAGTTACTAAGCACCTTACTAGGTTTTAATCTGATCTGTTCACAAAAGCCAAAGAGGGAGTTCCCTGATGGTGTAGCAGCTCAGGGCTTTGGCGCTGGCGCTGTCAGCGCTGCGGCCTGGGTTCGATTCCCAGTCAGGGAGCTACCCACATACCAAAAAGCAAAAAAAAACAAAAAAAAACAAAACAAAACAAAACAAAAAAAAGCCAAAGAGGTTACTGAGAAAGATACAGTAACAGAGCCTCATTTTACTAAGCTCACATGGGAAGCAGGTTGGTAGGACTGAGTTGGTATCAGGTCTTAGCTAAATTAAGGTGTAAACCAGAAACCAAGTTATTTATTGTATCAAAACTTTTATTTGGCAGTTATTTACTTACATAAATAACCAGCTATTTTCTCTGAAATAATAATGGTTAGAATGACTATCATATCCAACAAATAACTGAAACAAGCAATAGATATGATAAATCTTCAGAAAATAAAACTAAAAGTAGCGATAGCTGCTTTTTACTGTTGTTGGTGACAAATAAAACCAAGTTATGTCTAGCACTTATTACTTTAATGATTTCTAAATTTGCTTCTCTAAAAGAAATGCACTGGAGACTAACACATTTTACAGAAACAAACAGAATGTGTACATTGCTAAGGGGTTTATTCTCTTTACTTTTATTCTAGCTACTTCCCCATGCCCAGAAGACAGACATTCCCTAGAGCTTTGTGTGGCTTCTAGCAAAATCATCTGCTCTGTAACTAAATAGGTAAAGAAAAGTATGTGCTTTTTTAGAAGATAATAATAAAACTAAGATTTGTAGCTGAAAACATTCCTGATCACAAAAGCTTTGTGTTTTTCTTTGCTCTTTGGCTAAGGTCTCATGTCCAAAAGTCTACAGAAAACAAAACAGAGAAATGGATTCTGTAGGCACCCATATACAACAAAGTTACAATAGTCAAAAATCACAATAAAAATAGATTAACACCGATGGGGATTCCATTAAAGCAGGACAATATATCTGTTTGGAAGAAGGCTCAATTCATCAAAAAAAAAAAAAAATTAATGATAGATAAAGTCCAGAGCTGAAACACTTCGTAAGATCAAGGGCAAAACATCCAGCGATGCCCTAGTTAGTCCAAAAGAAAAGCAAACCCAGCAACAAACAGATTCTCTTGCACATGGAGAATGTCTTTAGTACAACACTGTAAGACTGTTGTATGTGACACTTTGATAAATTAAAGAAACAGAAACACTGTCACACACACACACACACACACACACACACAAAAAAAAAAAAAAAAAAAAAAGGAAGAAAGGAAGGAAATTCACAAACAGTGCCCACTAAATATGGATAAGAAAGTTTTAAGAGAATACGCTCATTGATTAAAGGCAAGGAAGAAAAACAAGATAGCTGCTCTATCTAGCTAACCCCCCACTGCACAAGCCTATTGTATTGTTTCCTTTGGCAGTGACTGCAAGAGAGCTTCATCCTATGTTTAATAATACTATTATTTATAAAATAGAAGAAAAACATCTTGATAAGAATATACCTCAATAGGAAAAAGTCTCCTTCTATATAATCTGATTGTACAGATGAAAAAGGAATGCTTTTTTTTCAAAGTAATAACAATTACAAAGCAGCCAGTGAACAAGATAAGCACTTGCAGAAGGAGCCACACTGAATCCATTCAACCAACCAGCCTTTCTGTTACGTGAGTCCAAGAATGGATAACTGCTGCTCCTTGGGAAAACCTGCAGAGCTCTGAAAACCAGGCAGTGTTAGCAGGGAGGAAAATGTTAAAGAAAAGAAGAAAGTTTCAAGAGAAACACAGGAAAGGCTGACAATAAAATTCCTTGTGAGTCTTCATTTCACATTATATTCAATGACCTGTAAGTCAATATAGAAGACACAGGGTTTTGAAAAGTATACAAATACACAATTCCCCTGCCCTCCAAAAGCTACAACAGCTAGAACTTGTAAAGTACTCCTTTGGTTCATGATCTTACCAATGCCCAACCAATGTAAGTATAAGTAGGGTGGTTCAACTGTGTAAGTGACGTTACTTCCATATTCTAGCCAGCTTCCCCATATTAATATTATTTTGCTGATACAGCACACTAAATTATACTGAAATAAGAAATCAAAACAGAGTGAATATTTTCACAAGTCCAAATCTGTAAATAATCAATTGAATATGGATGTTTCCTATTTATAACTTTATATACATAAGATGTACATGTAATTACATTCAAATGCCAATAATTTTACACACTCAGTGTAATCCAATCAGGGATTTCAAAGACTATGTTGGTAATTTGCTAGAATGACAAAGAGTAAAAACATCCATAATACAATTAGCTAGTACTTATTGAGCCATTAATATGTGGCAGTTACTGTCCTATATGCTCATGCATGTATATTATTTATGAAATCCTAACATTATATCTCCTTTTGACAAACCAGTAATCAAATCTTCCAAATGAACAGGCTACACTTTAACCCACTGCACTAACTCCTTCTAACTCTAAGAGAGTTCTGCAGGACCTAGTAAGTTGTTGGCATTTAGTGAAATATTACTCTGCTTTTGAAACATGGTTGTACTAAGGATGACACCAGGAATGATCCCCCAGTAGGATCTATAGCAAGAAAGGCCAGAGAACAAGGCTAGGACTTGCAAAGAGCATGCCCCAAAGTATCGCAGACATTCAGTTCACCGAGTTCAAATTGGATATTCGGTCATATAGTTCAGAGAAGCACGTGCTGACAGGATATGGGTAAATGTTCAGATTTGAGAAGTCCAGAATATCATGAAAGGCAGAATCTTATGAAGGGTTTCTCAAGGCTGGTGATTTGCTGAGGGTTTAAGTTTCAAGAATAAAGCTCCAATTTCTGTAAAGTACAATGGCAATGAAATAAGACCCTTAGATAAACTGAAGTACATGGGAGAACTTCAAGGCCTTCACACAGAATGGAGCAAATCAGCAACAAGGATGATTTGAACACACATCTAAGTGCTTTTAAGTTCACTTCTCCATAAAACTCAGTCATTAAATAAAATGTATTAGTTCACTATTCAGTTTAAACTATGGGACTATTGGTTTTCTGGACACCGATAGGTCTGTTTTGAAAAATGGCAGATCTAGATCTCTATAGCGCTGGTCCTCCATGAGGAATAACCTAGCTCTAGGAACACGAATTCTAATACTGACCATGGAGCATTCTTTAACACATTGCTCATCTCTGGCAAAGTCTGTCAGAAACACAATCCAGGATAGCTTGAATTTTTCTTGACTTCTCTTCCACTTTTGACTCTCAGCTTTTGGCTTTGGGCTAAACTATATGAATTTATTCTAAATTTCAAAGAAAGGCAACAGAAAACTTGACATCAAATTTTACTTTAAAAATATTTTTCTAAAGTTTTAAAGACTGGTTTTGCTTTTTAGAGGAGTGGCAAATGTTAAAGAACTAAGGAGTCAATGTACTTAGAGTAAGCAATTCATTCTTAACTAAACATTTATATGAATATAAACATAAACTTTTAGGCCAACTTGGGTGTAAGTCTAGAGTGATGAACCATATCTTATTCAATATAGTGATCAATATACATTAGGCCCTAGTAGATGCTTATGAAACTGAAGTTACTTAATATCTAAATCTCAGATTCTTTATCTTTAAACTCAGGTGATACCATAGTCATTTCTCTTTATTTACATATTACACATTTGTGAATGTACCTACTCAAAATTTATTTGCAAGCCCCAAATCAACAGTCGAGGTGCTTTCACAATCATTTACAAACACGAACAGAGCAGCAAAAAATTGGAATCACCAAAGTGTATATGCCTAGCTAAGGCTGAACAAAGTGGTGCTCTGCAGCTCGTATACTGTAAACAAGTGTCCTTTTCATCATCTATTTAGTAACTATTTTTTTGCACTTTTCTGCTTTTCCTTGGGGTTTTGCTGTTTAAAATAGCCTCAAACATGGTTCTGAAAGGTTACCTATTGTCCCTAAGCACAAAAGTCTGTGATGTGTCTTACGGATAAACCGCACGTGTTAGATAAGCTTCGTTCAGGTATGAGTTACAGTCCTATTTGCCACTGAGTTCATAAATCAACACTATGTACTAAATGAGATGTCTTTAAACAGAAACACACATAGAATACACATGTAGGTTATGTATTGATCACTTGATGAAAATACTATGACCAGAGGCTCACAGAAACCTACGTGTTTTCCCTCAGAATGATATTTCAGTATTCATTACTTCAGTGTTTGCAACAACTTTATAGAACAGAACTTCCATGAATTATGGGAATCAATTGTACTTGCCCAATCAACTGTTTCTAGGTTTGGGAAAATGTAGGTTAATGATCTAATCAAGTGCCCAGCATAAGCAGGCACTTAAGAAAC